>PVKV010027484.1:0-26365 GCA_004027835.1 Alouatta palliata | reverse complement strand
GACACAAACACTGCCCCTTCCAGCCGGTCCCTGACACAAACACTGCCCCTTCCAGCTGGTCCCTGACACAAACACTGCCCCTTCCAGCCGGTCCCTGACACACACTGCAGCATCTCCCAGGGTGGCAGGCATCTCCTGCAGGTAGGGCACAGCATTTGGTACTTGTAAACTGAAAGTTATGAAGAGCTGGGCAGAGTGGTTCACACCTGTAATCCCAGCACTTTGGGAGCGTGAGGGGGGCGGATCAGCTGAGGTCAGGAGTTCGAGACCAGCCTGGCCAACATAGTGAAACCCTGTCTCTACTAAAAATAGAAAAATTAGCTGGGCGTGGCGGCGGGCACCTGTAATCCAGATGCTTGAGAGGCTGAGGCAGGAGAATCGCTGGAAGCCAGGAGGCGGAGGCTGCAGTGAGCCGATATGGCACCTGGGCCACAAGAGTGAGACTCCGTCTCAAAAAAAAGCTACAGCCCAGTCCTCCTGCAGGGCAGCCCTTGCCTTTGTAACTTTTTTTCTTTTTTTTGAGACAAGTGTCTTGGTCTGTCACGCAGGCTAGAATGCAGTGGTGTGATCTTGGCCCATTGCAACCTCTGCCTCCTGAGTAGCTGTGACTGCAGGCACATGCCACCGTGCCCTGCCAGTGTTTATATTTTCAGTAGAGACGGGGTTTCACCATGTTGGCCAGCGTGATCTTCAGCTCCTGACCTCAGATGTTTCACCCGCTTTAGCCTCCCAAAGTGCTGGGATTACAGGCGTGAGCCACCGCGCCCAGCCTCTGCCTCCTTTTCCCCCTTTTTCTTACTGCTGGAGAAACCAGGTGACAGCAACCCCTAGACACATGCACAGCGTAGCTCCTGCTTGCTGTCACCGAGAGACAGGGCAACGATTCAGGCTTTGCATTTAGGTCGGCTACTCCACTCTGCCCCGGGTAGGGGAAGCAGGTCTGGATGGTCTGTGAGTGCGTGGGCGCGGAGGTGTGCGGGTAAGATGTTACTCACACAGCCAGGCCTCCTGGGGTTTGGCCCGTATTGTAGCTGCTCGGTTAGATCACTTGCTGTTGTTAAAATGGTCCATCATATTGGTGGGGAGACCTGCCCTCAACCCCACATGGAGCAGGACAGACAGTACAAGACTTGGGGCCAGAAGACGCAAAGGTAACCACGTTTCTGCCCTTCCTGACCTTGTCCTTGCCTCCCCCAGTGGGCTGTCCAGAGAACTGAGAGGGCTGTGTGGGCGTGAGAATTCTCTGAGTTATAAAACGGCCACCGGGGGACGGACATGGTGGCTCATGTCTGGAATCCCAGCATTTTGGGAGGCCAAGGCAGGCAGATGACTTGAGGCCAGGAGTTCAAGAGCAGCCTGGGCAACATGGTGAAAACCCGTATTTACAAAAACTACAAAAATTAGCTGGGCGTGGTGGCACCCACCTGTAATCCCAGCTTTTTGGGAGGCTGAGACATGAGAAGTCACTTGAATCCGGGAGGTGGAGGTTGCAGTGAGCTGAGATCGTACCACTGCACTCCAGCCTGGGTGACAGAGCAAGACCTCGTCTCCAAAAAAAAGCGGGGTAGGGAGCATAGCAATGACAGGAGGCATTGTAATCCCCTCCCCGGGACGTGTGTGTATGTATTTAATTTTTAAACTTGTTTTTGAGATGGGGTCTCACTACATTGCCCTAGCTGGTCTTGAACTCCTGGGCTCAGGCAATCCTCCCAGGTAGGTGGGATTACAGGCGTGCACAGCATGCCGAGACCTTTATTTATTTATTTGTTTGTTTTTTTGGAGACGGAGTCTCGCTCTGTCGCCCAGGCTGGAGTGCAGTGACTCAGTCTCAGCTCGCGGCAACCTCCACCTCCCGCCTCCCAGATTCAAGCAATTGTGCTGCCTCAGCCTCCCGAGTAGCTGGAACTACAGGCGCGCGCCACCACGCCCAGATAATTTTTCGTATTTTTAGTAGAGACAGGGTTTCACCACGTTGCCCAGGCTGGTCTCGAACTCCTGAGTTCAGGCAATCCGCCCGCCTTGGCCTCCCGAAATACTAGGATTACAGGTGTGAGCCACCCTGCCCGGCCGCCAAGGCTTTTATATCTTAGTCCATGATTTTGAAACTGGGGTGCTGTTGCTGAGGTGCAGAGAGGGAAACTGAGGCAGGGAGATGCTGGCTCATGAGTCGCCCCTCGAAATGGACCTCCTGGCCCTGGTTGCTGTCAGCCTGGTGTAGAGGGGCACGTGGGTAGGAATTAAATGTGTCATGACCCCTTGGGGGACGTCTTAGGCGGGACCCCTTCCTGTTCTTGGCTGGGTGGCACGCACTGCCAGACCCTCGCTTCCCAGCCTCCTCCAGATTTGTTTGTTTTTTTGTGACAGAGTCTCACTCTGTTGCCTGGGCTGGAGTGCATTGGCCCAATCTCAGCTCACTGCAACCTCTGCTTCCCAAGTTCACGTGATTCCCTTACCTCAGCGTCAGAGTAGCTGGGACTACAGGCACCCACCACCACGCCAGGCTAATTTTTGTGTTTTTAGTAGAGACCGAGTTTTGCCATGTTGGCCAGGCGGGTTTTGAACTCCTGGCCTAAGGTGATCCGCCCGCTTCGGCCTCCCAAAGTGCTGGGATGACAGGAGCGGCTGCTCCCAGCCCTCCGGGAGCGTTTCTGACCTGTGTGAGCTGTGACCACAAGGGGGCGCCCAGCGTGCTCAGCTGGAACCCAGGCTGGGACTGCCTCAACTGTACCTCCTGCCACAGTTGAAATCCTTCTGTTCTGTGCAGGTGACAGGTGTCAGTGGTGAGTCAGGAGGGGCTGGAAACCTGAGAGCCGGGGCTGTGGGGCTGGGACTGATCCGCCCCTCCCTCGCCACGGGGACGGGGACCTCCCAGGAGGCACTGGTGCCCTGTCTGCCCCACCCCAGGCAGTGGTGGTCACCAGGGCTGCCTTCTGCGGTTTCCGGCCCACCTGGACCCTGTTTCATCGGGTGCCATTTAACCCTCCACGGCCACCCTGGTTACTGCAGGCAAGGAAACCGAGGCGCAGAGAGGGGCCAGAAAGCACCATGCACTGGGGCTTCCTGCAACAGAAACTCATCCCCGTCCTGAGGCCGGAGGTCCTAAATCAAGGTGTCCGCAGGGCCATGCTGCCGCCGGAGGCCCGGCAAGGAGCCTTCCCGCCTCTCAGCTGCCGGCGCTGGCTGGTGCCCTTGGCTTGTGGGTGAATCTCCCCTGCCTCTGCCCCACCATCGCCACGTGGAGCCCCTGTGTGTCTGCATTTCCCTCTGCTTTCAAGAACCGGGACACCCTGGATGGAGCCCCCCCAACTCCAGAACCACCTCATCTTAACTTACTGCACGTGCAGAGACATCCAAATGAGGCCACTCACAGGTCCCGTCAGGACCCAAACACACGACTCAACCCACAGCCCCACCAGAGCAAGCAGAGCATCTCGGCCCTCGCCAGGCGTCCTGGAAGGGGCTCCCTGTTCTCGTCCTCAGACGAAACTGCTTAGCTTCCTGCTGGAGCTCCAGCTGTCCCCCGCCGCATCAGGCCACCGCAGCCTGCCCAGAGCGAAGTCCCGCTGAACTGGGGGAGCTGCCTGCAGCTTCTGAGTGCAGCTGTTCCTTCAGGGCCCACGCAGGAAACCCATGCCCTCCCTAGGGTCAGGCTCACGGCACCGGCACCTGAGGGCGGCAGGGAAGGGCAGGAGATGTGCCCCCTTCCTGGGCGGTCAGACAGGTGGGGACGAGGCGGGAGCAGGCGCCCACCCCATCTATGCAGGGGCGCTACCCTGCCGTGCCTGCCGGCCCCTGCCTTGGCATGCCCACCCACAGTCGAAGGCAGGGGGCGGTGGTGTGGTTCCCAGAGCTGCTGCCCCGTTTCCTCCCCTGACCTGGATGCCCTCCGCCCCTCACAGGTCTCCACCGGGAACCTTCTGGTCATCCTTAATCGACACTACCAGGACGTCTCCTGCCTGCAGTTCACCGGGGACAGCAGCCACTTCGTCTCGGGGGGCAAGGACTGCCTGGTGCTGGCCTGGAGCCTCTGCAGGTCCGCGCCTTGTGAACGCAGCCTACACCCCGGCTCGAGCAGCGAAAGGAGGCCCCTAGCGGGAAGGGGCTTCTCTTGGGGGTGCAGAGGACGCTGTGATTATCCCAGCTGTCCTGGCTGCCCATGTTGGGGTGTGGTTTGTCCCGGGGGCTGTGGGGGCCCAAGCTTGAGTTGGCTCGGGTGACACAGCCCAGGCTGCTGAGCGGAAGCAGGTGTGCGCGTGAGGTGGGTGCCGGAGACTTGGGCTGCCGTGCCCCCGCCGCTCGCCACCTGCTGACCACCCACCCCACGCCACCCAGTGTCCTGCAGGCCGACCCCTCCAGGATCCCGGCACCCCGGCACGTCTGGTCTCACCACACGCTCCCCATCACGGACCTGCACTGCGGCTTTGGGGGCCCCCTGGCCCGGGTGGCCACCTCCTCGCTGGACCAGACGGTGAAGGTAGAGCCGCCTCCACCCCCGGCTCCCCCCACGGTCCATGAGCAGAGCCTTCTCCCCCTCCTGCTGTCAGAGCTCCAGGAAGCTTCTAATTCCCTGGTGCTGAGCCCAAGGACGTCCAGGGAGGGTGGACCTGCAGGTCTGCCAGCCTGGAAATTCCCACTCATTCACCGTTTCTGGCCCGGCTCCCTGGCCAAGCTGGGGAATTGGAGGGCACCACTAACGCTTCAGTCATGGCCGGTGGTCCTGGGAGGGAGACCCAGGGGTCATCAGCCGGAGACCAAGCTCTGTTTCAGCACAGCCGTGTCCCCTAGCCCCCAAGACCCACAAGGTGACGGCTTTCACACAGACTCCCAAGCCTCAGGACCAGAGGACAGGGGATGGCTGACCTCCCTGGTGCCCTTCTCTGGATCCCTGTTCCCACGGGGTCCTCGGGTTCCCCAGAGCTGGGCCGAGCCCCACGCCCTTTGCTCGCCCGCAGCTGTGGGAGGTCTCCTCGGGGGAGCTGCTGCTCTCCGTCCTCTTTGACGTGGCCATCATGGCGGTGACCATGGACCTGGCCGAGCACCACGTGTTCTGTGGCGGAAGCGACGGCTCCATCTTCCAGGTGGACCTCTTCACCTGGGTGAGTGCATTGGGCGGGCGGTGGGCTGTGCCCTGCCCTGGGGCTGAGGGCATCGGGCCTGCTGCTCACACCCGTCTCCGCCTTCACAGCCGGGACAGAGGGAGAGAAGCTTCCAGCCAGAGCAGGATGCCGGGAAGGTCTTCAAAGGGCACAGGTGGGGAGCTGGGGGCACAGGTGAGACGTGGGCACGGGGCGGGGGCTCTCTGGCATGTCCTGTCTGGCGCTGACCCCGCCTGTCTGTCCAGGAACCAGGTGACCTGCCTGTCGGTGTCCACGGATGGCAGCGTGCTGCTCTCGGGCTCCCACGACGAGACCGTGCGGCTCTGGGACGTGCAGAGCAAGCAGTGCGTCCGGACGGTGGCCCTCAAAGGTGGGCGCGCCTCTGTGCTCAGCCCGCGTCCATTGCAGGGGGCGTGGAGGCGAGGCCTGGGGATCCCAGGGAAGAAGCCTGCGAGAGCTGGGGTGGGGCCTGGCTGGGGGTCGGGCCTGGCTTGCTGTGGGGCGGGGACTGGCCGCAATGGGGCGGAGACTGGCTGGGATGGGGCGGGGACTGGCCGGGATGGGGCGGAGACTGGCCGGGATGGGGCGGAGACTGGCCGGGATGGGGTGGGACCTGCCTTGCTGTGGGGCGGGGACTGGCCGGGATGGGGCGGGGACTGACTGGGGTTGGGTGGAGACTGGCCGGGATGGGGCGGGGACTGACCGGGGTTGGGTGGAGACTGGCCGGGATGGGGTGGGGACTAACCCGGATGGGGTGGAGACTGACTGGGGGACTAGCAGGGATGGGGCGGGACCTGGCTTGCCGTGGGGCAGGGACTGGCCGGGATAGGGTGGGACCTGGCTTCCTGTGGGGTGGGGCCCGGCTGGGATGCTGTGGGCCTGGCCAGGGGCGGGGTCTGACCACCGCGACCCCCAGGCCCCGTCACCAACGCCATCATCCTGCTGGCACCCGTCAGCATGCTGAGCTCAGACTTCAGGCCCAGCCTGCCGCTGCCTCACTTCAACAAGCACCTGCTGGGCGCCGAGCACGGGGACGAGCCGCGCCACGGGGGCCTCACGCTGCGCCTGGGTCTCCACCAGCAGGTACAGGCCCCAGCAGGGAACCCCCACTGCCCTTTGGTCTCGGAAGCCCCCGCGGACCCTGGCGCCCGTGCGGCATTTCCCCCAGCCTGGAACTGGAGGGCACATCCTGCGGGTGGGATGGTGACGTCCCGTGGGGCCTCTGCACACTCTCGGTGGGGACCCAGAGGCTCTGAGAAGTTAACCACCCACTCACTGGCCTTTCCGCCACTGGAGATCTGACGGTCAGCCAGGTCTTTCTGCAGAGGGCTGATGGCCCATGTTTTGGGCTGTGAGGGCCAGAAGGTTCATGTCTGTGAGGGTTGCTGAAGGTTCAGGAGCCGCCGTGGGGGCAGGGAGGGGGTGGGGCCCTGGGGGCTGCAGGTTTCTCCCCTGGGGGCTCGGGGCAGCCTCTTGGCCTGGCTGAAGCCACGCCCTCCCTCGCTGCAGCTCAGCACCGTCCCCTGCCCTGTGCGGGTACTCCGGTGGGTTCCTGTGCCTTCTGGGGATACAGTTGTTTCCAGAACACTCCCACCCCAGCCCCAGAACCCTCACAGAAGCCACTGTGGTGGGCTGGGTCGGGCCGAGGGGTCCCTGGGCCTGGGAGGCTTCCCAGCGTCTCTTCCAGCCCCACGCCCCGACCTTTAGGAGTCACCTGCGCCCCTGCTGTGTCACGTCACTGTATCCTCGCGGGCTCTGGCGCTTGGCACTTCTCCCCACGCACTCTC
The DNA here is from genome assembly GCA_004027835.1 of Alouatta palliata. Lineage (NCBI taxonomy): Eukaryota > Metazoa > Chordata > Mammalia > Primates > Atelidae > Alouatta > Alouatta palliata. Next base: position 19,482 of record PVKV010027484.1, on the reverse strand, counting down.
CTCTCACCTGAGTACAGACTGATTTCTTATCTGAAGGGTACCCGCCAGCCCAGCAGGCCCTGCACCAGGAGGCACCACGACCTCCCTCCTCTCCTCTGTGTTCAACAGAGTGATGCTCTGTCTTCGTACATACCGGTGGGCACCGGGGTGGGCACGCGTGGGACCTCCACCGTCTGGGCATCTGCAGGCCCCTCGGGCCACGAGGAGGCCAGGAGCACAGGCTGGACTGACCAGTAACAGGGTGGGTGCAAGGGGGGCGCGCCTCTGTGTTCAGGAAGTGCTCGAACCTTCGGAGTGAAAACGGGCATCCAGCAGCATGGAGCCAGCGCCACGCTCGGGTGCCTGCCCCGCCGTGGCCTCCTCCCAGGGCAGTGGCGTGCCCTCCCTAGAACCCCTCCCCAGCTGGCCTCAGGGGGATTCCGGAGGCGGCCAGGCCAGGCCCTCCAGTAATGCCGCCACCTTTCCCTGGCCACCCCGTGTGGCTCCCTCCCTGCCGTGACGGCCGCCAGTCCTCTGCGGCCCTTGTTCTAATCCAGCTGACACTGGGGTGTCATCCTGTCCCACAAGCGGGCGCTGAGGTGCCCACGGCGGAGTTCCTGACCTCCAACCCCCACAGCAACATCCTTTCAGGCAGCTGGTCCCTATGCACGAGGCAGGGACCTTGCTGGGCCTGCGGGGCCTCCCCACGGCTGGAGGTGCTCACTGTCCACCCGGCCCTGTGTGCCAGGGCCTTCCCGGGTTCACTGGTCTTTCCAGGCCTGGCCCAGGCCCCCCGTCTATGGTGTGGCCATCTGCACCCCCATCCACACCCCCAGGGACTCCTTGGGTGCGGTCGTGAGTGGATCTGAGGTGCTGGGTGCTGGCTGCATGGCCAGGGTCCGGGTTGTCATCTTCAGGCTCGAGGGAGGTGAACGCCCCGGCCTCAGTCTCCCCTCCTGTCTGTGGCCCCTCCCTGGCAGAGTGGCTGCCCATGCTGTTGGGGGTGGCATGGGCAGATCGTGCGGTGTGTGGGTCAGGTCACGCGGCCCCCTGTGTTTCAGGGCCTGGAGCCCAGCTACCTGGATCGCACGGAGCAGCTGCAGGCCGTCCTGTGCAGCGCCATGGAGAAGGTGGGCGGGGCCAGAGGCCGGGGTCAGTCCTGGCCGGTGGGGGTGAGCGGCCCCGGAGCGCACCCAGGCCACCCGTGTCCTCTGACCCCCCTCCTTCCGCAGAGCGTGCTCGGCGGCCAGGACCAGCTGCGCGTCCGCGTGACAGAGCTGGAAGACGAGGTGCGTAACCTGCGAAAGATCAACCGGGACCTGTTCGACTTCTCCACGCGCTTCATCACGCGGCCGGCCAAGTGAAACCGGGTGACCCCACCCCGTCCAGCGACCGAGCCCGCGGGTGTGGCCACCGCCAGCCCGGGCCCGGACTCTCCCCGGTTCTGTGTCGTGTTCGGGTTTTTTCCCCGTGACTGGGCCGTTTTGGCGTCTTGCGGGACACGTCACGTTGGTGTTAGTCTGTTTTTCACAAAAGATTATGAAAAGCTCCTCTCCAGCCTCTCGTGTCTGCGTGTGGCCGGGCGCTGGGCGCAGCTCTGCTCTGGGCCCTGCTCAGACCCCAGGTCCGCTCGGCACCCTCGGTCCGGAGGTGGAGGCCTCGGCCAAGCCCGGCATCAGAGCGGCGGCTTTAAGGAGGGCCCAGAGCAGCTGCAGGCCTCGCTCTGATCCGTCGCCCCAGGGCCTTTGCTTGGAGGGACGTGGCTTGGTGTGGACGGACGGGCCTGGGGGCGGTAGGAGTGGACCCAACTGCCAGGGTTGAGGGGTTTCTCTGAGAGGCTCTCGGGGTCCCTGGTCCTCGTGGGAACCCGCGCTCGGGACCGGCAGGAGGAGGGAGCTGGTGTGGGCGGAGCCTCAGAGCACTGGCTCCGCCCAGGGTGTCCCTCTGGTGCCTTGAGGCCCCTGTTGGCTTCCCCAGCGCCCAGCCGGAGCCGCCCAAACCCTACCCCAGGGTGGTTTTCTGGGCAAAAGATGCCCTGGCCTCAGGGGTGCCTTGTCCATCCAGCAAAGGTGGCCACTGCAGGTTGGGACCCTCTGGTGGGTCAGGGGCAGGTCTGGGGTGGTGTCCCCTACTGAGTCAGTCCGGAGAGGGGGTTGCCCCCCACACAAACACCATGGGCAGGGCTTGTGGGTCTCAAGGGCTTGAGGGAGACTGGGACACCGACTGCCGGTGCCTGGAGCTCGGCACAGACAGCCCGAATCTTCCAGAAAGCGGCCCCGATTGCCAGTCCTGCCTAATGATCCAGAAAATCTGTGTGATTTAGCAGGCATGGTAGTGACTTCAGCTTTGAGCCGGCTGCCAGCGCTGAGTTCATGCTTCTAGGCTCACTTGTGTCCTTGTCCCCTCTACAGGGCTCTGAGCCGTCTTGGCTGGCGGCCTGGACACGCTGCGTCAGGAGCCTGGGCCCTCGCCCGGCACCAGCATCCACCTGGCTGCTCAGAGCCCTGAGAGCCCCTCGAGGGTCATTTGCCTCCTGGGCACCCGCCCTACTTGTTTCTGTCCCATAATGAGCCACTCGCCCTGCAAGGCCTGGTCCTGCCCGCCGGGAGCACACAGGTTTGGGGTGAGGTAGCTGAGGGTCCCTTGGGGTTGGCTGATCTCCCTGGGATTGTACTGTCCCCCTGGGGCTATTCCCATGGCCCCTGCCTACACCGAAAGGCTCCCAAAGGCTCCAGTACCACTCAGGACCCCCAGCCACCAACTTGAGGTGGTGGCTGGGGGTCCTGAGAATAACTTCAGGGTATGCGCACAACCCTGTGGCTGGTGCCAGGGTTGGGGTGAGGGTGTGTGCAGCCGTGGAATGGCCACCCAGGGGCCCTGGGAGCCAGACATGGCCACGGCCGCTCAGAGGGCCCAAATCGAGCTGAGCATTAACATACAGGCCAGCTGCCCCCTCTGCAGGCTGCAGATAGCGGGCAAATGAGAGTCCACCACAGGGGCAAGGCGCAGCCACCCCACCCACCTCGGGACCTAAAATTGGCCTGTGGCCTCAGACAGCTGGCACCTGGCTCAGACTTGAAGTTCTTGTCTGTAGAAAGGGGACGTTCCCCGGTGGGCCTGCCAGGAGCCTCCGGGAGGTGGGGGTGGGGGGAGGCGGGAGCTCGCACCTCAGTCCCTGCGTCTCCCACTATGTACCCCTGCACAGCGGGTCCTCGGACACAAGTCTCCCCCCCCCGTGCCTCTTTACGCCCCCTCCCTCGCCCTCATCACACCGGGGCCTCTATGCACATGGACCTCGGTTCCCCCCTGCGTCGGAGCTGACGGGCTGGTGCAATGGAGGCAGTGGAGATCGTCGCTCAGTCTGCCTGGGAGGCCCCACAGATTCTGAGGCGTGGGCCTGGGCATTTGGGGAGGTCAAGCCTTGATGAGAGGGGAGGCTGGTGTGCACAGGTGACCTGGCGGCAGTGAGGCTTGACTGCAGACCACAGCAAGGGGCTCCTGTGCATGGCGGGGACAGCTGCCAGCAAAGCCCGGGGAGCAGAAAACATCGTGGGTGAGGAGGCGGAGAAGCCACAGCCCTCCCCTGCCCTGGTGCAGACATGCAGTGGGGCATCCACTGTGAAAATAGTCTGGCAGGTTCTTTTTTTTTTTTTTTTGAGACGGTGTCTCACGGTCTCAGGCTGGAGTGTGCAGTGGTGTGATCTCAGCTCGCTGCAACCTCCATCCCCCCAGGTTCAAGTGATTCTCCTGCCTCAGCCTCCCAGGTAGCTGGGATTATAGCATGCGCCACCACGCCCTGCTAAGTTTTGTATTTTTGGTAGAGACGGGGTTTCGCCATGTTGGCCAGGCTGGTCTCAAACTGCTGACCTCAGGTGATTCACCTGCCTGGGCCTCCGAAAGTGCTGGGATTACAGGCGTGAGCCACTGTGCCCGGGCCAGTCCGGCAAGTCCTTAAAAAATTAAACAGCAGACCGGGCGTTTTGAGACTCAAAAAAAAAAAATGCATTAAGGTTGGACCCAGCGAGTGCACACTTCTGGGTGTATGCCCAAGACAGTGAAGAGCAGGGTCTTGAAGCGATTCATACACGGAACTCACAGCAGCTCCATCCCGACAGCCAAAAAACGGGGGAAGGCCAGGCACGGTGCTCACGCCTGTCATCTCAGCACTGTGGGAGACCGAGGCGGGCAGGTCACCTGCGGTCAGGAGACCAGCCTGGCCAACATGGTGAAAATGCAAAAAATACAAAATACTAAAAATACAAAAATTAGGCGGGCGTGGTGGTGGGTGCCTGTAATCTCAGCTATATTCGGGAGGCTGAGGCAGGAGATCGCTTGAAATCAGGAGGCAGAGGTTGCAGTGAGCAGAGATTGCCCCATTGAATTCCAGCCTGGGCGACAGAGCAAGACTCCTCAAAAAAAAAAGTAGGGGGAGCCAGGTGTCCATCAGTAGATGGACGGGTCAGCACAACATGGTCCTCTGCACAGTGGAATATTATTCAGCCTTGAAAAGGAATGAGAAGGCCCGTGCAGTGGCTGACCCAGTAATCCCAGCTCTGCGGGTGGCTGAGGCAGGATAATCGCTTGAGCACAGGAGTTTGAGACCAGCCTGGGCAACATCTCTGCAAGACTCAGTCTTTACAAAAACTACGAATTTTATTAGGTGTGGTGTGCGCCTGTGGTCCCGGCTACTTGGGAAGTTGAGGCAGGAGGATCTCCTGAGCCCAGAAGGTTGAGGCTGCAGTGAGCTAGGATCTCGCCACTGCACTCCAGCCTGGGCAACCAATTGAGACACAGTTGCAGGAAAAAAAAAAAAAAAGGCTCAGACACAGGCCACAGCGTGGATACACCTTGAGGACGTCACGCTCCGTGAGAGACGCCAGACAGAAAAGGGCAAGTCCTGTCTGATTCCACTCATAGGAGGTCCCCAGAGTCGCCAGATTCACAGAGACGGAACGTAGGATGGGAGGCGTCAGGGCTGGGGAGAGGACAGGAATGAGTGTTCCTTGGGGACAGAGTTTCAGTTTGGGAAGATGAGAGAGGTCTGGGGAGGACGCTGGCGAGGGTTGCCCAGCATTAAGTGAGCTTCATGCCGCTGAGCTGTGCCCCTAGAAACGGTCCAGATGGCAAATTTCAACACGGTGAAACCCCATCTCTACTGAAAATACAAATTAGCCGGGCATGGTGGCGCATGCCTGTAACCCCAGCTACCCGGGAGGCTGAGGCAGGAGAATCGCTTGAACCCGGGAGGCGAAGGCTTCGGTGAGAGAGGTGGTGCCACCGCACTCCAGCCGTGGGCAAAAAGAGTGAAACTCCGTCTCAAAAAAAAAATTTTTTTTTATTGTGGTAAAATAGTCATAACATGAAATTTGCCATCTTTTTTTTTTTTTTTTTTTTTTTTTTTTTTTTTTTTTTTTTTTTTTTTTTTTTTTTTTTTTTTTTTTTTTTTTTTTTTTTTTTTTTTCCGATCTTGTTTCCCACGCTGGAGTGCAGTGGTGTGATCTCGGCTCACTGAAACCTCCGCCTCCCGGGTCGAAGCGATTCTCCTGCCTCAGGCTCCTGGGTAGCTGAGATTACAGGTGCATGCCACCATGCCAGGCTAATTTTTGTATTTTTAGTACAGACGGGGTTTCACCATGTTAGCCAGGCTGGTCTCGAACTCCTGACCTCGTGATCCACCCGCCTCGGCCTCCCAAAGTGCTGGGGTTACAGGCGTGAGGCACCTTGCCCGATCATAAAAAATATTTAAAAAAACACCCTCCTGTAATCCCAGCACTTTGGGAGGCCGAGGCGGGTGGATCACGAAGTCAAGAGATCAAGACCATCCTGGTCAACATGGTGAAACCCCGTCTCTACTAAAGATACAAAAATTAGCTGGGCACGGTGGCACGTGCCTGTAGTCCCAGCTACTCGGGAGGCTGAGGCAGGAGAATTGCTGGAACCCAGGAGGCGGAGGTTGCGGTGAGCCGAGATCGCGCCATTGCACTCCAGCCTGGGCAACAAGAGCGAAACTCCGTCTCAAAAAAAAAAACACCCTCCACGTGTCCACTTGTTCACAGGGCAGCTGGGAGTAGGAATGTCCACTGTCACCCTTTTACAGATGGGGAGACTGAGGCAGGGCACGAAGGTGAGTTCCAGGAGGGCAGGCACCATCTCTGCTCCTAAGAACTCTTGCTCCTCAGAGGGAACTGACCCCAGGGAGGGACGGGGCCCCAGTGGTCCCTGAGGATACCAGGACCCAGCACCTCCCGAAGATCTAGGGAGGGGACCCCTTGTCCTGCTCCCGGGACACCTGATCAGGTGGCTGGACGGGGTAGCCTGCGGGTTCCTGGAACTGAGCCGCCCAGCCCTCCCTCCCCAGTCGTCTCAAAATCCAATGCGTTTTACCGGCTGGCACTTGGCATTTTCTTGGTAGCATGGAGGATTTTTTCCTCCCTCCTCAGCGTTACCTCCAAAAGGAGATGAGATTTGTTGTGTGTGTGTGAAGAAAAATCACCAGACTGTGGATCCATTCATTAGAGCTCAATGTTCCCAGCACAGCGACTGCTCAGCTGCCCTTGGGGATCTGGGGAGACGCCGGATACCTGCGGGAGGACGGGATGAGGACTGCCCCGGTAGGGAGGAGCCAGATGGATGCTGCCGGTCCCCGTCTATCAGGCGCCTGCGGGATGCCAGGGCCCCAGAAGGCCCCCGAAACCAAGCCTTAGAGGACACAGCCAAGCCTGGGGACAGGTAGACAGTGGGACGCTATGGAAGGTTCTGGAGCACTGGAGGAGGGGAATGTGAGCAAGTGTCCTTGTCTGGGCCGGTGCCTACTGTGTGCAGGCCTGGAGACAGAGCAGCAACCGAGCCTCCCAGACCTGAGTGGAAGAGACAGTCACTAAATAAGAAGGGAATGAACAAAAAGACCGTAGCCTGTTAGGGAAATATGTGAGCGCTGGGGGGCGGAGGGCGGCAGGGCTTAAATGGGGCCTTACTTCCTGCATTTTTCAGTGGCAAGCAGGGCAGGGCATTTGGCACTGGGCTTTGAGGGTTGAAGCGGAGTTCTGCAGCCCAAGTTGCCTGCCCACTGCTGGAGGGCAGATGTACTCTACAAGTTCCCATCTGACATGTCTGCCTCAGTTTCCCCAGGGTGCACTGGATGTTAGAGCCCACCCCGGGGCGGGCCTGGTTAGAAACCGACCTCTCCCTGGAAGTGGGAGGCAAGCATCACTCCTGGGCCTCAATTTCCCTGCCTGAGCAGTGCTCAGTTGGTGGAGGGGGTCAGGGATCCCGGGAAGGAACAGGGTGGGCATCGGGGCCAATTTTAAAGCGCGAGGTCCTTTCCCGGCACCCGCACTCCGTCTGTGACCTGAATTGGAGCCAGGATGGGTAGTGGTTAGGCGTCCCCGGCCCCCGCCGGGTGTCACCGCCGCTGTCCGCGACCAGCCGCTGGGAGGCTGTTTCCCCCGCGGCCAGTGCGCGTCCCGCTCCCCCCGCGCGGCTGCTGGCGCTCGGGAACCCCGGGGCGGCGCGGGAGGACGCAGTCGGAGGCCGGGGCAGGGCGCGGAGGGAGCGTCGGAAACGGGTCTCCAGTTCCGCCCGCGGCCGGCGGCGCCGGCAACTTTGCGATGGAGTTTGTGCGGGCGCTGTGGCTGGGCCTGGCGCTGGCGCTGGGGCCCGGGCCCGCGGGGGGCCACCCGCAGCCGTGCGGCGTCCTGGCGCGCATGGGGGGCTCCGTGCGCCTGGGCGCCCTCCTGCCCCGCGCGCCCCTCGCCCGCGCCCGCGCCCGCGCCGCCCTGACCCGGGCCGCCCTGGCGCCGCGGCTGCCGCACAACCTGAGCTTGGAGCTGGTGGTGGCCGCGCCCCGCGCCCGCGATCCCGCCTCACTGGCCCGCGGCCTGTGCCAGGCGCTGGCTGCTCCGGGCGTGGCGGCCCTGCTGGCCTTTCCCGAGGCGAGGCCCGAACTGCTGCAGCTGCACTTCCTGGCGGCCGCCACCGAGACCCCCGTGCTCAGCGTGCTGCGGCGGGAGGCGCGCGCGTCCCTCGGAGCCCCGGTACGCGGGACGCCGGGAGCCAGGACCAGGGGCACCCGGGGCGGGGGCGGGAGTCCCAGGGACGCCCGGAGTCAGGATGGGGGTGCCGGGACCACACAGGGAAGGGGAATCCCGGGACGCTGGACGGCCCCGGGGCTCAGGGATGGGGAAGACCCGGGTGTCCCCCGAGCCAGGGAGCCGGAACGCAGAGGCAGAGACCCAGGGGCAGGGACCTAGACGCTGGCTTGAGAGCGCGAGGGACGCCCCTGGAACGCACCTTCCCAGCGCCCTGGTGATGGAGACCCCGCCACCGCGGCCTCTGCCCCCTGCTTGCCCAGGCCCCTTCCCTGGTCCCTGGGACCACCTGGGCCCCACCGGAATCCAGGCCGCTGGAGTGCTCAGCGCTCTCGGGGTGCAGTTTCGGGGTCTGCAGGTCTGGGTCCCCCTCCTTCCAGCATTCTCCCCGTCCCCTCCCAGAGGCCTTCAAGATCCCAGAGCAGCCCCGGTCACTCCAGTCCCCATTCCATTCCCCCCACCCCGCCGCAGCCTTCCAGTTTCTCTCTTCTAATCCCACCCCCATGCCCAGAGCCCACAGGGAAACGGAATGAGAAGAGAAGGGCGGTTGACTGAGTGCTGGGGACCCTCCGGCAGGGCCCACTGTGTCCCAGAGAATAGACCCCTTCCCATGGCCGGCAAGGAGGTCCCAGCTCCCAACATGGGGGCCTGGCTGAGCTCTAGGGCCCAGCTCCCCTTCCTTCCCCAGCCATGGAGAAGCCCCTCCGGCCCCTCCTCCTTCTCAGGGAGGGAGACCCTGACGCTAGAGGAGGGTCTTTTAGCCCAGCTCTCCAGGTGTCAAGGGGACCCCTGTCCCCCCACCACCCTGGCTAGGGCTGGTAAGAAATGCGAGGCCCAAACCCAGGCCTGGGGCGCCCTCTGCTGCCGTCTCCAGGAGCTGCACCACTGCAGGCCGGGCGTGGGACCGACCCAGCGTCTCTGGCACTGGCTTGGCTCCTTGGGGACTGAGCCACAGCCCGAGCCGGTCCCCCAGCACTGGGCACCCTGCTTCCACCCTGGGGAGCGCCTTGTCCACCCGAGGGGTCTGGCAAAGCTCTCCCACCTTTAATCCACTAAGTTAAATCCAGGGCCAGGCGCAGTGGCTGACGCCTGGAATCTCAGCTCTTTGGGAGTCCGAGATGGGAGGACAGCTTGTGCTCGCGAGTTTGAGACCAACCTGGGCAACATAGCGAGACCCCATCTCTACAAAAAATACAAAAATGAGCTAGGAGTGGTAGCAGGCCCCTGTGGTGCCAGCTACTCAGGAGGTTGAGGTAGGAGGATCCCTTGAGCCTGGGAGGCAGCGGTTGCAATGAGCTGTGGTCTCACCACTGTTCTCCGGCCTGGTAAACAACCCAGACACGGTCTCAAAAAAAAAAAAAAAAAAAAAAATCCAGAACTTTCTGGATGGCACTGGGCACAAGGGGGCCCCTCAGCCCTCCGTGTGCCTGGCACGGGGCAGTAATGTGTGAGGGGACGTTACCTGGTTTGGCTGTAAGCACAAGGCCATCGGTGGGTTCACCTTTAGGGAACCACGGCTCTTGGTCCTAGAGGGGCTCCCAGGCAGGTGGGGGCCAGCTGAGGTTGGGACTATAAAGGGGTCAGGGAGGGACCCGAGGCTGGAGAAGTTCCAAGCTGGAGCCTGGGTTCTGCCTGGAGGATTGAGAAGTCTGAATAGAGCAGGAGCAATGCGCTTGGGTTTTGAAGGGTGTATGGGAGTTGGTGGGCAGAGGGAGAAAGGTATTCAGTCTGGGGAATGCCACATGCAAAAAAAAAAAAAAAAACAGGGCGGGTCCATGACAAGGGTAGCTGGAGCCAAGAGAGATGGGCCTGAAAGGCAGGCTGAGGCTGAGCCTGGTGGGGATGGCGATGGGGAGCCATGGAAGGCTTTAGAGCAGGGCTGGGGTTGGGAGAGGTGCGGCCGTCCAGCTGGCATCTCCGTACGGATGACTCGCTGCTGGGCTGGGAAGGATGTTGTGGGGTGAAGGTCGCCGTCCCTGACTGTGGCCTCCCCTCTCCCAGAGCCCATTCCATCTGCAGCTGCACTGGGCCAGCCCCCTGGAGACGCTGCTGGACGTGCTGGTGGCCGTGCTGCGGGCACACGCCTGGGAGGACGTCGGCCTGGCCCTGTGCCGCACCCGGGACCCCAGCGGCCTGGTGGCCCTCTGGACTAGCCGGGCCGGCCGCGCCCCACAGCTGGTCCTGGACCTAAGCCGGCAGGACGCGGGAGATGCCGGGCTGCGGGCACGCCTGGCTCCGATGGGGGCACCCGTGGGGGGCGAAGCCCCAGTACCCGCGGCGGTCCTCCTCGGCTGTGATGTTGCCCGCGCCCGTCGGGTGCTGGAGGCTGTACCTCCCGGCCCCCACTGGCTGTTGGGGACGCCACTGCCACCCAAGGCCCTGCCTACCGCGGGGCTGCCGCCGGGGCTGCTGGCGCTGGGTGAGGTGGCACAACCGCCGCTGGAGGCCGCCGTCCATGACGCCGTGCAGCTGGTGGCCCGGGCGCTGGGCAGTGTGGCACAGGTGAAGCCGGAGCGCGCCCTCCTCCCCGCCGCGGTCAACTGTGGGGACCCGCAGCCGGCCGGCCCTGAGTCCCCCGGGCGCTTCTTGGCACAGTGAGTGGGGACCCTGCTTCCCTTGGGAGGGTGTCCAGGCCACTGAGTCTGCGCCACCCATGGGTCACGAAAGGCAAGGTGAGGCCGGGCATGGTGTCATGCCAGTAATCCCAACACTTTGGGAGGCTGTGGTGAGCGGATCACTTGAGCTCAGGAGACTGAGACCAGCCTGGCCAACACGGTGAAACACCATCTCTACCCAAAAAATACAAAAAAGTTAGCCGGGCGCACCTGTAGCTCCAGCTACTCAGGAGGCTGAGGTGGGAGAATCAGTTGAGCCTGGGGGTCCAGGCTGCAGTGAGCTGAGATCGCACCACTGCGCTCCAGCCTGGGCGACAGGGCGAGACCCTGTCTCAAACACACACAGTCAGGAGGCTTTGCCGATGGATGTCTTAGGTCCCCGGAAGCAGCGCCCACCCAGGGAACTATCTCAGGGAGAGCAGTGAGTGAGCTGAACTGGGAGGGAATGGCCGAGCCCTGGGCGAGTTCCTGAGAATGAACAACTCCTGGAAACAGGAGACCCCCGCTGGGCGCCTGAGCACCAGCCACTGGTTTCAGGCACCCCGTGTGTGGGGTGGGGGCACAGCCACGGCATCTGGGCATGCCTGCCCCAGCGTCAAGGGGTTTGTTACGGTTGGAGACACCAGTTGTGTTCAGACTTGTCCTCACGATACTGAAAAGGGTGTGACCGGGCGTGCTGGCTCACACCTGTAATCCCAGCACTTTGGGAGGCCGAGGCAGGTGGATCACCTGAGGCTGGGATTTCGAGACCAGCCTGGCCAACAGGGCAAAACCCCGTCTCTACGAGAAATACAAAATTAGCCGGACGTGGTGGTGGGCGCCTGTAATCCCAGGTACTCAGGAGGCTGAGGCAGGAGAATCACTTGAACCCGGGAGGCGGAGGTTGCAGTGAGCTGAGATCGCGCCACTGCACTCCAGCCTGGGCAACAAGATCGAAACCCTGTCTCAAAAAAAAAAAAGAACGAGTGCCCGGTGAACATTGGGCGTGTGCTCGGCAGGGGTGAGGGGATGGAGGGGTCTGAGCCGGACACCTGATGCCCCCACCCTGCCCCTAGGTTCCTGGCCAACACGTCCTTCCAGGGTCGCACGGGCCCCGTGTGGGTGACAGGCAGCTCCCAGGTACACATATCTCGGCATTTCAAGGTGTGGAGCCTGCGCCGGGACCCACAGGGTGCCCCGGCCTGGGCCACGGTGGGCAGTTGGAGGGACGGCTGGCTGGACTTGGAACCCGGGGGCGCCGTGGCGAGGCCCCCACCCCCGCCAGGCACCCAGGCCCGGCCGAAGCTGCGTGTGGTGACGCTGGTGGAGCACCCATTCGTGTTCGCCCGCGATCCCGACGAAGACGGGCAGTGCCCGGCGGGGCAGCTGTGCCTGGACGCCGGCACCAATGACTCGGCCACCCTGGACGCCCTGTTCGCCGCGCTGGCCAACAGCTCGGTGCCCCGTGCCCTGCGCAAGTGCTGCTACGGGTACTGCATTGACCTGCTGGAGCGGCTGGCAGAGGACACGCCCTTCGACTTCCAGCTGTACATCGTGGGTGACGGCAAATACGGCGCCCTGCGCGATGGCCGCTGGACAGGCCTGGTCGGGGACCTGCTGGCGGGCCGGGCTCACATGGCGGTCACCAGCTTCAGCATCAACTCCGCCCGCTCCCAGGTGGTGGACTTCACCAGCCCCTTCTTCTCCACCAGCCTGGGCATCATGGTGCGGGCGCGAGACACGGCCTCACCCATCGGCGCCTTCATGTGGCCGCTGCATTGGTCCATGTGGCTGGGGGTGTTCGCCGCCCTGCACCTGACCGCGCTCTTCCTCACCCTGTACGAGTGGCGCAGCCCCTACGGGCTCACCCCGCGCGGCCGGAACCGCAGCACCGTGTTCTCCTACTCCTCGGCGCTCAGCCTCTGCTACGCCATCCTCTTCGGACGCACCGCGTCCAGCAAGACGCCCAAGTGCCCCACGGGCCGGCTGCTCATGAACCTCTGGGCCATCTTCTGCCTGCTGGTGCTGTCCAGCTACACGGCCAACCTGGCCGCCGTCATGGTTGGGGACAAGACCTTCCTGGAGCTGTCCGGGATCCACGATCCAAAGGTGGGTGGCCTCGGGGGGCCGGGGGCTGCCCCGGGCTGGGCTGCGGGGGCAAGGGTGGTGAGCTGGGCGTGGAGGACGTCCACTAGGCCAACTCTGGTCCCAAGAGACATACATTTATTTATTTACTAATTTATGTATTTTAAAAAAACGGCCGGGCGCCGTGGCTCACACCTGTAATCCCAGCACTTGGGGAGGTTGAGGCAGGTGAATCACCTGAGGTCAGGAGTTCGAGACCAGCCTGGCCAACATGGCGAAACCCATCTCTACAATAATTAGCCGGGTATGGTGGCGTGCACCAGTAATCCCAGGTACTCGGGAAGCTGAGGGAGAATTGCCTGAACCTGCGAGGCGGAGGTTGCAGTGAGCTGAGATGGCACCACTGCCCTCTAGCCTGGGCAGCAGATCGAGACTTCATCATGGGAGAAAAAAAAAACAAAGCAGGGATGGGGGCTGGCTATGCTGTCCAGGCTGGTCTCAAACCCAGGGCTCAAGCAATTCTCCCACCTCGGCCGCCCAAAGTGCTGGGATTACAGGCATAAGCCACCATGCCTGGCCTATTTTTCTTTCTTTTTTTTTTTTTTGAGACACAACCTCACTCTTTCACCCAGGCTGGAGTGCAGTGACGCAGTCTCAGCTCACAGCAACCTCTGCCTCTCGGGTTCAAGCGATTCTCCTGCCTCAGCCTCCTAAGTAGCTGGAACTACAGGTGCGTGCTGTCTTCCCCAGCTAATTTTTGTATTTTTTAGCAGAGATGGTGTTTCACCACATTGGCCAGGCTGGTCTCGAACTCCTGACCTCAGGTGATCCGCCCACCTCAGCCTCCCAAAGTGCTGGGATTACAGGTGTGAGCCACCACGTCCAGGTTTATTTTTATTTTTTGAGAGGAAGTCTCACTCTGTCGCCCAGGCTGGAGTGCAGTGGTGTGATCTCAGCTCAATGCAACCTCTACCTCCTGAGTTCAAGGAGGTTCAGGATTCTCCTGCCTCAGTGTCCCCCAGCGCTGGGATTAGACGTGAGCCACCGTGCTCAGTCTCCCCTTGCTATTTCTTGGCAAAATCGAGTTTTCTGCCCCACAGTGTCTCTGAACTTTTGCATCTACCTGGTGGTGATCCCTGGGGGTGCCTTGCCTGCTCCCCAGCCCCCCGGTGTCCCCTGTTAAACGGTAGTAAAACGTAGATGGCATGCTGTCTGATGAGCTAACTGCTCCAGGAGGCTTTTGCAATGTAAACGCTGCACAGCTGAGCACAGTGTTTTCCTCATCCAGAAAGTTCCATCAGGTGCTGCTGACCCAGAGGCACGATGGGATTCAAGTCTGGGTTTTTAGCACGCACCTGTAATCGCAGCTATTCCGGAGGCCGAGGCAGGAGAATTGCTTGAACCTGGGAGGTGGAGGTTGCATTGAGCCAAGATCACACCACTGCACTCCAGCCTGGGCGACAGAGCAAGACTCTAACCTGGGGAAGAAAATACACACACACTGGTGATGTCCAGGCTGGTCTCAGACGCTGGGTTCATGCGATTCTCCCACCTCAGGCTCTCAACGTGCTGGGATTATAGGTGTGAGCCTGGCGTCTCACTCTGTCACCCAGGCTGGAGTGCAGTGGCACAATCTCGGCTCACTGCCACCTCCGCCTCCCGGGCTCAAGTGATTCTCCTGCCTCAGCCTCCCAAGTAGCTGGAACTACAGGTGTGCACCACCACGCCCAGCTGATGTTTCTGTTTTTCAGTAGAGACAGGGTTTCCCCATATTGGCCAGGCTGGTCTCAAACGCCTGACCTCATGATCTGCCCACCTCGGCCTCCCAAAGTGTTGGAATTACAGGAGTGAGTCACCGGGGCTGACCTGTATTTTTAGTAAAGACGGGGTTTCGCCATGTTGGCCGGGCTGGTCTCGAACTCCTGACCTAAAGTGATCCTCCTGCTTGGGCCTCCCAACGTGCTGGGATTATAGGCTTGAGCTACTGCACCTGGCCCATGTTGTTTTTATTTATTTTTATTTTTTGAGAGGGAGTCTCACTGTCGCCCAGGCTGGAGTGCAGTGGCGTGATCTCAGCTCACTGCAACCCTCCTGGGTTCAACCGATTCTCCGGCCTCAGCCTCCCACAGTGCCAGGATTAGGCGTGAGCTACTGCACCCGGCCTGCCTTTGCAATTTCTTGACAAAATCGGGTTTCCTGCCCCGTAGTGTCTGTGAACTTTTGCATCTGCCTGGGGGCATGCCCTGGGGATGCTGAGCCTGCTCTCCAGCCCCTGGTGTTCCCTGTTAAACGGTAATAAAATGTAGACGCCGTGCTGTCTGATGAGCTAACCCCTCCGGGCGGCTTTTCCGATTTAAGCTCTGCACAGCTGAGCGCAGACAGAGCATTTTCATCACCCAGAGGCCCGATGGGATCGAGTTTGGGATTTGGGTGCCGCTGCAGTCCCGTGGGGAGGCCGTGGCCGGTGGGACGCCAGCAGCCAGACCCACGTATCCATTAGGGGTCCGAACTGGGGTGCCCTGGCAGCTGTGGGGAGGACCGCGCAGAGGGGACGGGGCTGGTCGGGGAGCATAATAGGGAAGGGGGCCGAAATGCATGCTCGAGCTGGGCTTGGGTGGGAGCCGGGAGCCGCGAGCAGAGGGCCGTTCCCTGTGTGCTGAAGGTGGAGCCCCCGGGTTTTTGGAGACACAGGGCATGGGGTGTGAGAGGCAGTGAGGACAGCTGCCCCCAACTGCGGTGGGAAAATCCAGGGTGGGGGCAGGTTTAGGAGGCAGATCCGAAGTAGGGTCACGGACATGTGAGAGCGGGTCTCCCGTGGGACCCCAAGAGGACCGGCAGAGGAGGTGGTGGGATAGGAGCCGAGCGCAGGGCAAGGTCCGGGTGGAGATGGACTTGTCGATGTTTAGGACGGAGCGTCTGCACCCTGGGTGATCCTGCGCCCCCCCACCCCCGCGAGGGGACCCTGGACAGTGTTTGGGGACAGTTGTGGTTGTCACGACTGGGGTGTGCCCTTGGCATGGAGTGGGTGGAGGCAGCTCAGGGCCCTGCAGTGACAGGATGGCCCCACCCCAGAGAACGGCGCGCCCCTCAATGGTCGGGGGCCCCGAGGGGCAGACAGGTAATGACGGGGTCCCCCCGCGCAGCTTCACCACCCGGCGCAGGACTTCCGTTTCGGCACCGTCTGGGAGAGCAGCGCCGAGGCGTACATCAAGAAGAGCTTCCCCGAGATGCACGCGCACATGCGGCGCCACAGTGCGCCCACCACGCCCCATGGCGTCGCCATGCTCACGTGAGCCCGGGCGCGGGGCGGGGCGGGGTATGGGCGGGACGACAGCTGACCCCGCCCCTGCCCCCCGCAGGAGCGACCCCCCCAAGCTCAACGCCTTCATCATGGACAAGTCGCTCCTGGACTATGAGGTCTCCATCGATGCGGACTGCAAGCTGCTGACTGTGGGCAAGCCCTTTGCTATTGAGGGTGAGGGGCACCTGGGCGGGGCGGGGCGCTGGGGTCTCGGGGTAGTGGGGAGCCACGGAGGGTTCCAGGCGGGGAGGGGCGAAGTCCCAGGTGTGCCGGCAGAGTTCCTCTGGGGCTGTCCCGCCTGGCCCCACCTCCCCGGCCCTGCGCCCCCAGGCTATGGCATCGGACTACCCCAGAACTCGCCGCTCACCTCCAACCTGTCCGAGTTCATCAGCCGCTACAAGTCCTCCGGCTTCATTGACCTGCTTCATGACAAGTGGTACAAGATGGTGCCTTGCGGGAAGCGGGTCTTTGCGGTAACAGAGGTGGGACTGGGCCCGGGGCAAGAGGTGGGGGTGGGGGGCCCTGAGCCTTGTCTGAGGTGACCAACCCTGCGTTCATTCCCGAGAGATGCGTTTGTCTGCTTCTGCGCACTTCTATTCGCCCTACAAAACCCCAGCTCCAGTGCCCTCCCCTCTATGAAACCTCACCTCCAGCCATGGAGTCCCTGCCTCCCAACCTGACTCCACAGCCCCAGGCCCCTCTCTCTGGCCCAACCTGTTCTCCCCCAGTTCAAAGGTCCCCAGGGGCCTGCCATCACGTGCCATCACGTGACCGTGAGGGACTCCTGCTATGTTGCCCCCAGACCCTGCAGATGAGCATCTACCATTTCTCGGGCCTCTTCGTGCTGCTGTGCCTGGGCCTGGGCAGCGCTCTGCTCAGCTCCCTGGGCGAGCACGCCTTCTTCCGCCTGGCGCTGCCTCGCATCCGCAGGGGGGGCCGGCTGCAGTACTGGCTACACACCAGCCAGGTGCGGACCGGGCGGGCGGCGGGCGGCCCCGCCACCCACGGCTCCTCGCCAACCGGGTCTGTCTGGGGTCTTAGAAAATCCACCGTGCCCTCAACACGGAGCCGCCAGAGGGTTCGAAGGAGGAGACAGCAGAGGCGGCGCCCAGGTAAGTGGTGGTCGCGGCGACCACGACCCAGGACGACCCAGACCCACACTAGCAGCTTGCCCTGAAGCTGGCCACGGGGTGCAGAAGGGGGTTCCCGGAGTCCCCCGCCCACCCTCAGACAACTCTGCGCGCACGGCAGCTGCCTGGTTGTGCCTTTCGGCCACGCTCTCCCCGCAGTGGGCTCTGCAGAGACCCAGGTCGTGAGACGGCTGCCCCGGTGGGCACTGACCAGGCCGGTTCCGTCCCCAGCGGCCCCGAGGTGGAGCAGCAGCCGCAGCAGGACCCGCCGGCGGCTCCGGGGGGCTGGAAACGGGCGCGCCGGGCCGTGGACAGGGAGCGCCGCGTGCGCTTCCTGCTGGAGCCGGCCGTGGTTGCGGCGCCCGAGGCGGAGGCGGAGGCGGAGGCTGCACCGCCAGAGGGCCCCGGCTGGCTGTGCTCCAACGGCCGCCCATCAGCCGCGAAGCCCACGGGGCCCCCCCGGCCCGGGGAGCTGCAGGAGCTGGAGCGCTGCATTGAGAGCGCGCGGGAGCGGCTCCGCCAGGCCCTGGTGCGGCGCGGCGAGCTACTGGCACAGCTCGGGGACAGCGCGCGCCACCGGCCTCTGCGCCTGCTTCAGGCCAGGGCGGCCCACGCGGAGACGCCACCGCACCCGGACCGATGGGGTTGCCGGGAATGAGGCGGCCGCGGGGTTCCTTGGGATCAGGACACAGTGCACTGGGCCGCTGTCAACAGACAGTTTATTCTATATACAAACACAATTTTGTACACTGCAATTAAATAGAATGGAATGAGCTCTCCTCCGCATTCCTCCCCGAGTGACTGGTTTGACCGCCGGCCCACTCCACCCCGGAGCAGGGCTGCACCACGGCCCTGGCTGCTGCCACTGGTGTTGGCGCCTACACCCCACTTCCCCATGCCCGAGGCACAGGCTCTCCTCTCCCGGGACCCCCAAGCCTGGTGCACACGCGGGGAGGGCTGGGCCATGGAGAAGGCACTGCACGGAGCACCAGGCAGAGCCGGGCTGAGGCCGGCAGGGACAGCGCTAGGGTCCCAGGACCCGCCCCGGCCGCTCCTCCACACCTCCGCATGCTCGGAGGCCTGCACCATGGGCACCCCACTCCACCTCAGGACGTTCACTGCAGATCTTCCACCAAGCGTCCTCCAGAACCTTCCACGGAACCCCACCCCTCTCCTTGCTGGCCAGCTCAAACAGCTCACTAGCGGGTACAAGCCTGGGGCGCGACCTCACACCAGGGGGAGGGAAGCCCGCCTTCCGGGCAAACCCCATGAAACCCTGAAAGCCACCGAGACAGGCTGGGCATTACCAGAGAAAGGAGGTGGCCGGGCGCCCCCACCCGGGGCGGCCTCCCCTAGCCCCACAGGCTCCAGCAGGTCAGGCCCAGCCAGCCGGGGTCAGAGGCAGCTCAGCTGTGCGGCTCAGGATCCAGCCTCCGAGGGAGCCTCCACTGGGGCCGTGGAGGCCGGGCTAGACCCGCTCACCGCAGCTGCCTGGGGCGTTGTGTCAGGAGCTGCGGAGTCACTCGGGGGAACAATGTCCTGTGGGGTGCGGGGGATGCCCCCAGGAGGACCCAGCGGTCTGGCTGGACGCCGCTCCAGGAGGGAGGCTCTCAGGCCGGACAGGAAGGAGGCGTCTGTGATGATAGCAGCGGTCTCTGCCATCCAGCCCAGGTCACCACCGGCAGCTGCCGCCACTGAGGCTGCTGCAGCCACCAGGGAGCTGGGCGCCGCGGCCACAGGCCCTGGACTCCCGCTGGCCCCGGGCGAGATAGGGCCCAGGGCAGCGGGCTGGCTGGTAGAGTCGGGGGCGGCGGCTGGGGCGCCCGAATTGTTGTTCATGTCGTCGGGCAGCGCCGTGGGGGTCCCGGGGCCCAGGGGCGGCGCCTGCAGCAGCATCTCCTGGATGCGGACCTGCTGCAGGATGGCGGGCAGCTCGTAGTGGTGGAAGAAGTAGATCATGGAATGCTGCCGGAGGAAGGGCAGGCGGGAGTCAGGCCGTGCTGCCTCCGCGCAGGCTGAGCCGGGTCCACAGCGCTTCCTCCCCAGCTGCAGCCCCTCCTGCCCGAAAGGCGCGGCTAGCCCGTCTCCGCCTTCTGCCTGGCCTCACCTGAATGAAGAGCCAGGAGGTGACCAGGGCTAGGCTGCTGTACTGCCCGTTGAAGCGGTAGTGATAGGCATAGAAGGCGAAGTGGTAGAGATAGAAAAACCTGCGAGGTGGGGGTGTGAGGGTGTCGGAGCTGCCCCGTCCCACCGCAGGCCCCGCCCCTTCCCCAGCACCCCTCCCCTGGCAGCCCCGCCCCTTCCCC
>PVKV010027483.1:12350-26486 GCA_004027835.1 Alouatta palliata | reverse complement strand
GCTCACCGCAACCTCCGCCTCCTGGGTTCAAGCAATTCTCCTGCCTCAGCCTCCTGAGTAGCTGGGACTACAGGCGCACGCCACCACGCCCAGCTAATTTTTGTATTTTTAGTAGAGACGGGGTTTCACCACGTTGACCAGGATGGTCTCGATCTCTTGACCTCGTGATCCACCCGCCTCGGCCTCCCAAAGTGCTGGGGATTACAGGCGTGAGCCACCACGCCCGGCTTGAACTCTTGACCTCAAGTGATCCACCCGTCTGCCTCAGCCTCCCAAAAGTCTGAGATTACAGGCATGAGCCACTGTGCCCCACCAAAAAAAATTTTTTTTACATGTACTCTTTTTCCCAAGAAGTCATTTTAAAAAATGTAATGACTCCATCATTTTGCAGTTTTATAAATAGGGGTTTTGACCCTCTTTGCAGTTAAAACAATCTGCTCTTCAGCCTTAACCTAGTCCATTCTTATAAGATTTTGAGTTTGATGCTTAAGGTACTTTCTCTTAAAAAGAAGCTATAAGGCCAGGCGCAGTGGCTCACGCCTGTAATCTCTGCACTTTGACAGGCCAAGGTGGGTAGATCACTTGAGGTTAGAAGTTTGAGACCAGACTGGCCAACATGATGAAACCTCATCTCTACTAAAAATACAAAAAATTAGCTGGGCATGGTGGCACATGCCTGTAATCGCAGGTACTCAGGAGTCTGAGGCAGGAGAATCGATTGGACCTGGGAGGCAGAGGTCGCAGTGAGCCAAGATCGCACCACCGCACTCCAGCCTAGGCCACAAGAGCAAAACTCCGTCTTAAAAAAAAAAAAAAAAAAAATGCTATAAGCAGCTCTGCTTCATTTATGCTTTTTATTTACTCTTCTACGGCTTTAATGATAAAACCTTTTTTTTTTTTTTTGAGACAAAGTCTCGCTGTCACCCAGGCTGGAGTGCAGTGGCAGGATTTCGGCTCACTGCACCTTCCACCTCCCGAGTTCAAGCAATTCTCCTGCGTAGATGGTAGAACTGCTGACCGCAGGTGATCTACCCGCCTCTGCCTCCCAAAGTGCTGGGATGACAGGCATGAGCCACTGTGCCTGGCCATGATGAAAACTTTTTTTGAGATGGACTGGCTCTGTTGCCCAGGCTGGAGTGTGGTGGCATGATCATGGCTCACTGCAACCTCAACCTCTCAGGCTCAAGTGATCCTCCCACTTCAGCCTCCTGAGTAGCTGGGACTACAGGTGTGTGCCACCATGCCCGGCTAATTTTTTATTTTTTGTAGAGATGGTGTCTCGCGATCCTACTGCCTCCACCTCCCTAAGTGATGGCATTTTAGACATGAGCCACTATGCCTGGCCTGCAATTTCTTGACGAAAGTTTTAATGTTAATTTGTTAAAGAACATTGATTACCTAGTCTGCTCATCTGTAAAATGGGAATACTGTCACTGTATTTGTGATTATAGGGCTCCCCTAGAGACTAACATGTGAATCACAAGTTTATTGTTTTTTTCGGTTTTTTTTTTTTTTTTGAGACGAAGTCTCACTCTGTTGCCCAGGCTGGAGGCAGTGGCATGATCTTGGCTCACTGCAACCTCCGCCTCGCAGGTTCAAGTGATTCCTCAGCCTCCAGAGTAGCTGGGATTACAGGACTGCACCACCACGCCTGGCTAATTTGTTGTATTTTTAGTAGAGACAGGGTCTCACCAGGTTGGCCAGCCTGGTCTTGAACTCCTGACTTCAGCCAATCCGATCGCCTCAGCCTCCCAAAGTGCTGGGATCACAGGCATGAGCCACTGCATCTGGCACAAGTTTTATGGACTAAATGAGGTCCCTAACACATAGTTCTAGACCCTTGTTTTTCTGCTTCCTCATTTGAAAAAGCAGTATGCACACCACTGTAAACAAATTCTCAGTTTCTGCTTCGAAAACAATGCTGCATTCACAAAGTCCATGTATCTTTCCATAGTACCTTCAACCCACATCCCCCAAATTTTTTCCTTTTTTTACTTTTGACAGCGTGTCGCCCAGGCTGGAGTGCAGTGGTGCAATCTCTTGTCTCACTACAACCTCCACCTCCCGGGTTCAAGCCATTGTCCTCCCTCAACCTCCCAAGTAGCTGGAATAGCTGGAATGACAGGCATGAGCCACCACACCTGGCTAATTTTTGTATTGTTAGTAGAGACAGGTTTCACCATGTTGTGTAGGCTGGTCTTAACTCCTGACCTCAAGTGATCTACCCGCCTCAGCCTCCAAAGTGCTGGGATTACAGGCATGAGCCACAGCACCCGGACTTCTTCTTCGTCATCTTTGTTTTTTACATAATTATTTATTGAGAGCCTCCTCTCCCTGCCTTTGTAGTCTCTAGGTCAGTTTTTCTGCTTGTAGATTTTGCACGCAAGCCCAAGAAAGATAGCTGCGGGCAGGGGTGCTACATATTGTTCAATGAGACCCATAATGAGTGGCTGTAACTATCTTCCTCGCTGCAAGACATGGCTGGCAGATCCAGCTCCTCATATACTGCCTTCACCTGGGCCACCTTCTGCCCGTAATTCTCCTTCAGCATCTGCTACTGTTCTAGGAGTGGCCCGTTGCAGATGCTGAACCACTAGCCAGCTGCATGTGTTGTCCTGGATGTCAGTGCCAACTCTGCCAGTCACATTGGGGTCCCCAAAGAGGTCAAGGTAATCATCCTGAATCTGAAAGAACTCTCCCATATCCAGCAGGATCTTCTTGGCATTGGGGTGCTCCTTCTCACCATGAATTCCTGCCATGGACATGGCTGCAGCTACAGAAAGGTAGGAGTAGAAACCTGTTTTGTGCCTGACAATAGATTTGTACCTCTTTTCAGTGAATCTGCCAAGATCTGCATTGCCCTGGAGGGCTGTGATGAGGTCCAGGGTCTGCCCAATCTCAGTCTGATAGGAACTCTGCAGAAAGAGCTCAATCAGATTCAGGTAATAGGGCTGCTCCTGGCAGTAGAGCTTCAGCAGGCGGTAGATACATGCTTCCAGAAGCATAGCATCCAAACCCACGCCCGGCTTCTGATACCAGCAGATCTGTCCCCGGCAGGTGAGGAATGAATCCATGATGTAACCTGCCATCAGGAAGAAAGCTTATAGCAGTTCCACACACCAGCCACAGTCAGGGCCTGCTGGAGACTATCAGCATCCTGTTTCCTCAGCTCCACCAGCTCCCAGAATGCTACCAGCACTGTCAAACCGCAGTGATACTTGTCTCCAATGGCACTGTACTCCAGGAAACTCCTTGAGTCAGGCAATAGCATCTCCTGTCTCTGGGTGCCCCATCTCATCTTCAGTCAGCACCCTAATGATTTGGGAGAAGTGCTGAATGAAATCCTGCTTGCTTTTTTTTTTTTTTTTTGAGACGGAGTCTTGCACTGTCACCAGGCTGGAGTGCAGTGGTACAGTCTTGGCTCACTGCAGCCTCCACTTCCTGGATTCAAGTGATTCTCCTGCCTCAGCTTCCTGAGTAGCTGGGACTACAGGTGTGTGCCTCCATGCCCAGCTAATTATTTTGTATTTTTAGTAGAGATGGGGTTTCACCACGTTGGCCAGGATGGTCTCGATCTCTTGACCTCATGACCTGCCCGCCTTGGCTTCCCAAAGTGCTGGGATTGCAGGTGTGAGCCTCTGGGCCAGGACCAGAATCCTACTTTTCTTGTGTATAAACATCTGATTTCTGGTCTCCATTCATTCTGAGGGAGGAGTAAAGGGATCTGTTCCTGGCTGTGGGTTCCTGCTTCTCTTTTTTTTTTTTTTTTTTTTTTTTTGAGACAGAGTTTCGCTCTTGTCGCCCAGGCTAGAGTGCAATGGCATGATCTCCACTCATTGCAACCTTTGCCTCCCAGGTTCAAGAGATTCTCCTGCCTCAGTCTCCTGAGTAGCTGCTATTACAGCTATTACAACACACCCAGGTAATTTTTTTATTTTTAGTAGAGACAGGGTTTTGCCATGTTGGCCAGGCTTGTCTTAAACACCTGACCTCAGATGATCTGCCTGCTTCGGCCCCCCAAAGTGCTGGGATAAGCCACTACACCTGGCTTTTTTTTTTTTTTTTTTTTGAGATGGAGTGTCTCCCAGGCTGGAAAGCAGTGGCACAATCTTGGCTCACTGCAACCTCTGTCTCCCAGTTTCAAGGAATTCTCCTGCTTTAGCCTCCTGAGGAGCTAGGATTACAGGCTTGTGCCACCACGCCCGGTGAATTTCTGTATTTTTAGTGGTCTCAGGGTTTCATCATGTTGGCCAGGCTGGTCTTGAATTACTGACCTCAGATGATCTGCCTCAGCCTCTTATAGTGCTAGGATTACAGGTGTGAGCCTGTAATAGGCAGGCCCTACCCGTTTTCAGGTTTTTGACTTAAACAACTAGATAAGGGTCACTCAATCTCCAAAGGCATCATCTATCTTCTATTTCTCCCTTCCCCTCCTCCTGCATATCCAGTCAGAAACTATATTAGTCTGGGTTCTCCCGAGAAACAGAACCAATGGGATGTGTATATATAGAAAGAGATTTATTTTAAGGAATTGGCTCACATTATTCTGGGACCTGGCAAGTCTGAAATCTGCAGGGCAGACAAACACGCTGGAGACCCAGGGAGATTTGATGCTGCAGTCTAAAGGCTGAATTGCTTCTTCCTAAGGGTCTCTTCTTAATTTGGATTGACTGGAAACGAATGGCCCACCCTTATTACAGAGGGTAATCTATTTTAATCAACATCTACTGATTTAAATGTTAATAACATCTAACAAATACATTCATAGCAACAACCTCTCTGCCCAAGTGACATAATGGGGTGGCCCCCTCACTTGTGACTCGTGATTATGTATGCCCTATTACTAAGCCTACAGATGATGACCTCACTCACGACCCTGCCCTCTGCTTGTACCTAATTAAAGATGCTTCTGGGCATCTGGGACCCCCGCTGATCTCCGCTCACAGGTGGCGTGGCCCCCAAAGTCCAGATGCTCTTCACCAGTGTCCTGTCTCTTTGCTTCTTGGATCCTGCACCTCAGCACAGCATAAGGGACACCCCACGACCCTATGGGGCCCAACAGCCCTACAGGGGTAACTTTTGTATTTTTAGTAGAGACAGGTTTTCACCCCATTGGCCAGGCTGGTCTCAAACTCCTGACCTCAGGTGATCCACCCGTTTCAGCCTCCCAAAGTGCTGGATTACAGGCGTGATACACTGGGCCTGGCCGAAAGACCATCTTTATAAAATGTTTATTTGTAGACTCTGAAAAGATGCACCAGAAAGGGGGAACAATGGTTACAGCTAGAAAGAACGGGTGAAGCGGCTGATAATTTTATCTACCTTGTTGTTGTTTTTGAGATAGAGCTTCGCTCTGTTGCCCAGGCTGGAGAGCAGTGATGCGATCTTGGCTCACTATAACCTCTGCCTCCCGGGTCTAAACGATTCTCCTGAGTCAGTCTTCCGAGTGGCTGGGGTTACAGGCGCCCACCACCACTCGGGTTAATTTTTGTGTATATATATATATTGAGACGGAGGCTTGCTCTGTCACCCAGGCTGGAGTGCAGTGGCGCGATCTCGGCTCACTGCAACCTCTGGCTGCCAGGTTTCTCCTGCCTCATCCTCCCTAGTAGTTGGAATTACAGATGCCCGCCACCATGCCCAGCTAATTTTTATTTTTAGTAGACACGGGGTTTCACCATATTGGTCAGGTTGGTCTGGAACTCCGACCTCAAGAGATCTGCTTGCCTCAGCCTCCGGAAGTGCTGGGATTACAGGCGTTGACCCACCGCGTCCTGCCCCGGTATCTACCTTTTCATAACAAGAATGTTGTACAAGTTCGTGTATTACGTATTTGAAAATAAATTGCGAATACAACAAAAACAAAATTCATGAACTGGCCAGCCCTTTAAAATTGTGCGGGGGAGCCCAGTGTGGCCCAAGGGCGGAGTTTAGCCCATCTTGCCCTTTCTGGTTAGTGTACCTGTTCCCTTTATCTCCGACTGCGCCACTCAGTGAGGTGAGGGACCACTGGAGTTTTTTCTATCGGACACGCACTTGAGCAAATGTCACTTGCTCTCTCCAACTTCAGCTTCGCTAGCGCCTACCTCAGGAAGCTTTCCTTCATCTCCTGGCCCCTGCTGCCGCTGTTATCCTTTTACATTCAACCTCATAATGCTGCTTTCTGTTGCAGTCATCACAGTGTCGAAATTTATTCACATATCTATCTTTGTCACTTTACTGAGGACAAAGATACACCTTATACCTAGCATAGACCCAGGAGGTCCGAAATTGTTCTGCGAAAGAAAAAAAATGTGCTGGCTTCAAAGGGGCTCACAGGAAGGGAAAAGCCTCGAAGACTGAGGCTCTCTTCGATCCCTTCATTACTAACGAAAGGCAAACATGGCAGGGACGTGCGGCTCTCCCCTCGTTCCTGCATCTGCGTCCGGCGCCCGCCGGATTCCAGAGAGGTCCCCTCCACCTAGCGCGCGACGACTGCCTCCGGGGTCCTAGAAGCCCGGCCACAACTCCCACCGGCGGGCATGGCCTCAGAGCCCTCTTCTGAGTGCGGCGTGGGTATTCGCCGGCGGCCGTGGACAGTGATCACAGTGACCAGAGGGACGGCGCACCCTCGGGTCTGAGCGGGAGAGGCGTTGGCAGGGAAGGGGCGACGAAGACTGGCGAGGTTCAGGCACCAGGCAAAGGACCGCTCTATTAAGTTCCCGGCACGTAGGTTTCCTGCTCGGGGCCCAGAGTCGGCCGGCTGTCTCCCCGCTCCACGAACTCCAGTACTACCCTGCGTTGTAGGGACCTGGAGGCCGGACCCAGAACTCTTATGCCCCCGGCGCCCCTCTCTCCGCCCCTCCTTGCGCTCCTCTGTGCGCCCTTTCCTTCGCCCCTCCCTGCGGCCTTCCCTCCGCCCCTCCCTCCGCCCCTCCCTCCGCCCCTCCCTCCGCCCTTCCCTGCGCCCCTCCCTGCGCCCCTCCCTCCGCCCCTCCGCGCCGCCGACCGCGGTGCACGCCCCCTTCTTGCCTGCGCGCGTCGCCGCCGCCGCCTGAGGGGGCGTGGCCTCAGCTCGGCGCAGGGTCAGCCACGGTCCCAGCCTGCTCCGCGCTGGCCAACGAGAGCAAACCCAGTGACTCACCTCCGCGGCGCTAAGTCCTCGCTAGCTCTCCCCCTCACAAACGCTCACACCCGGCTCGACATGGCGGCGGCAGCGGCGGGGGACTCCGACTCCTGGGGTGAGGAGAAGTTCCGGGGACAGGACCCGGGCTGGTGCCGGCCCCACGCTGTGGCAGGCACTAACGCGGCTTGCTCTCTTCCGTAGACGCGGACGCATTCTCCGTGGAAGACCCAGTGCGGAAGGTTGGGGGCGGCGGCACTGCCGGCGGGGACCGCTGGGAAGGCGAGGACGAAGACGAGGACGTCAAGGTGGGTGCGGGCTAGGGCAGCGGGCAGCGCGGGAGCGGCTTGGCGCTGTCGCGGGCCAACTGTGGGCCCTGGGGCGCCGCCCGGGCCTACGGGCTGTGGATCCAGGCGCGAGCCTAGGGGCGGGCGGTGCTCTCTTTCCCTCCTCTTGCCGGCCATGTGGGCCGAAGACTGGCAGCGTGGCCTTCCGGACTCTATCGCCAGTTGAGGGTCTGCGCTCCGGGCTTTATCCCAGCCGCCGACTGGCGACGAAAAGTGACAGCATCGACCGGGTCGGCCCACGTGCAAGCTTTGCGGTCCCGAGCCTCTCGCCTGAATGAGACCGGGAAGTTGGGAATTGAGCCCCATAGCTTATCCATATGGAAAGTTTTGAAACTCGCCTGCCTTTTCGAGTTCAGGTCATCCCAGGGCCAGTAACTCATTTGTGACCCTGACGTCTACTTACACAGTTTGTTCGAGGGATTAAATGAGTGAAATACTGTAGTTGAATTTCAGCCTTTTTTTCCCCCACACTGGACAGCTAGAAACAGTAAAGTGAAATAACTTTTGGCTCTCCCTTCCCCCACTCTGTGATAAAAAGGATGAACTGAACACTGAGCCCAAAGTTAGTGGACAGAAACCTGGGTAGTCCACACTGTGACCTGAAAAATGGAGAGATGACAGTTACTCATCTACACACGTATGACACCTAAGGAAATATTGAAGGTTTGGTGGTTGTAGTAGATGACGGTCCTGTGGTTCTTCTTGTTGTTTTGTCAATGCCTTGTAGAAAATGGTTTTTACCTCAGTCGTTTGATTTTGAAAACTCGGAAGGACTCATTATACAGCATTTAGTGACATTTACTTCTGCGTGTTTTTTTTTTTTTTTTTTTTTTAACAGTTGTTACATGTCTCAAGTCCAAAATGTTAAGGCTCTTAACCAGTTTCTCAAAATCTTGTTATGTTTGTGCAGATAAAGTTTTGTGTGAAATGGAAAATTTTCTTTTGTGGTTTTGCTTAATTTAGTGAAGTTTTTTCTCCTAATTCATAAGCGCTAATGGAGAACCCTTACAAATCCTTTTGCCTGGGCTGAAAAATTTAAGCTAGATAATCACTATGAACTTAATAGGGCTGTTGCTTTGAGTTTTTCCCATTTCTCCCCAGTCAGATGAGGTTGGATGTGTGGATGTCCAACTTATTGACAGCTTCAGGTTTAAGAATGTTGTAAGCTTTGCACACCTTGAAGTTAATAAATCGACTGATTATTGTTTGAAGACACTTAGATGCTTTATTTACATGTTGTAGAAACATGGGACTAGATTGTGTTACCAATCTCATTACAAGATATTAGTTACCCACCTACATTGTAACAATTTTCACTTTTGAGCCTTGGGTTCATAGTGGCCCTTTCATTTATTTCCATGCATATAGGAAGTAGCAGTTAAGACGTTTATTATGAAATTTGGGAATAAATTAACAAATGCAGAGAAAAGTTTAGAGATATTAGGAAAGAAGTTGCAGAAAATGAAGTTTTAATGGAATAGTCTAGACTAATGTCATGGAATAACCTCCCTGGGATTAAGGAATCTAAATGGTGTTGATCCTGATGAATATAATTCTGATGACTTGGAACAAGTTTTGGAGATTTAGAAGTTTTAAGGAAAAGATCATCTTGTCCAGTTGCTCTTTTAGTCCTAAATTTCTTTTCTTTCTTTTTTTTTTTTTAATTTAAGCTAATTGTATCTATCTATCTATGTCTGTCTGTCTATCTAATCCTTTGAGACAAGGTCTTACTCTGTTGCCCAGGCTGGAGTGCAGTGGCTTGATCTCCGCTCCCTGCAACCTCCGCCTCCCAGGTTGAAGTGATTTTCCAACCTCAGCCTTCCTAGTAGGTGGGATTACAGGTGTGTGCCATGGTGCCCAGCTAATTTTTGCATTTTTTTTTTTTTTTTTTTTTTTTTTTTTTTTTTTTTTTTTGCAGAAACAGGGTTTTGCTGTGTTGCCTAGGCTCGTCTCAAATTCCTGAGCTCAAAGTATCGGCCCGCCTTCACCTCCCAAAGTGCTGGGATTACAGGTGTGAGCCACTGTGCCTGGCCTATTTATTTTGTGGGGTTAGACTGGCTAATTTTTGTGTTTTTGGTAGAGATAGCTTTTCCCCATGTTGCCCAGGGTGGTCTCGAACTCTTGGGTTCAAGTTATGTATCCTCTTAGGCCTCCCAAAGTGCTGGGGTTATAGGCATGAGCCGCCAGGCCTGGCCATATCACCAAATTTCTGAATTCTTATGTTTTTGTACTTTTTGTGAGGAGTTGCAGACACGGCTTAGTTTCCATGAGGTCTTCTGTTTATGTCAGAAGTACTTAACCTTTAAAAATACAGGTTTACTGTCATTTGTAATGTCCTGGAAAATGAAAGGAAAACTGATGTCTTTGTTATTATAATTTGCTCCAGCACTTTATTTAGTAGACCTAGTATTTGACTGTTCTTGACTTTTCAAATAGCTATCAGGCAGTGGCAGAAGTAGACTTAGGTGAAACTATACAACTGTTAATATATACGGCGAGAAAAGGCTGTGCTTTTTCCCAGTTAAAAAGATGAGAACTTGGGAGCAGACTTTTCCATCACCCTGGCTTTATTTACCTTTTTTACTATCCTGATAGTGTGCAGAGGCAATGGAAAGAATTGTTCACTTGGCATATATGACTCCTTCCCCATTGCTGATATGATATGTAGGATGTGTTGACTGAGAAGGCAGTGAGTACCTACTGGAAGCAAAGACAACATAACTTTTACTTTATTTTACTAGTCTCCTAGCATGTTAGAAGCTACACTTACTCAAAGAGTGCAGCATTTGGAGAAACTTATAGCTGTATTCAACCATCTG
Organism: Alouatta palliata; assembly: GCA_004027835.1. NCBI lineage: Eukaryota > Metazoa > Chordata > Mammalia > Primates > Atelidae > Alouatta > Alouatta palliata. Next base: position 16,218 of record PVKV010027483.1, on the reverse strand, counting down.
AGGCATTTGCTTCTGTAACCATACAGCATTTATTTTAAAAGAGCATGAAGAGGCTGAGGCAAGAGGATTGCTTGAACCTAGGAGGTTGAAGCCAGCCTGGGCAATGTGGCAAGAGCCCAACATATTTAAAGAGAGAGCGATCCTAAGGAACAGACTTAGTTGAGTCTGTCTCATCCTACTTGTTCACCCTCTGTTAGGATCCTATTTTAATAAACAGTTTAAATCTACCAGATAAGGACATTTTTCAAGCATTGGAAACAAATTCTAAAGAACAGGATCTGTAATTTATTTTATTTTATTTATTTATTTATTTTTTTTATAAGATGGGATTTCACCATGATGGCCAGGCTGGTCTTGAACTCCTGACCTAAGGTGATCCACCCACCTCGGCCTCCCAAAGTGTTAGGATTACAGGCGTGAGCCACCGTGCCCAGCCTTTTTTTTTTTTGAGATGGTGTCTGACTTTGTCGCCAGGGTGGAGTACAGTGGCGCGATCTCAATTTACTGCAAACTTTGCCTCCCCCGTTCAAGTGATTCTCCTGCCTCAGCTGCCTGAGCAGCTGGGACTACAGGTGTGTGCCACTATGCCCAGCTAATTTTTGTATTTTTAGTAGAAACAGGGTTTCACCATGTTGGCCAAGATGGTCTTGATCTTCTGACCTCAGGATCCGCCTGCCTCGGCCTCCCAAAGTGTTGGGATTACAGGTGTGAGCCACCGCACCTGGCTGACAGGAGCTATGTTTTACAGAAATGTGAAATTACCCAGAAGGTGGGCATTTTGCCAGAAAATGGGTATTTTAGAGAGTGAGTGTATGTACGTGTGTGTGTAACTTACAGAAAATTTCAAATATTCAGTAGAGAGAAACATTTAACAAGCCAATGACCAATCTTGTTTCCTCTGTATCCCCATTTTTCTCCTTCAACCAGATTATTTTCAAGAAAATCTCAATCGTATCATTTCATACCCTGCCAGTTTCTTTTATAAACTAGCAAGTTTTGAATTAGGAAGCATGTTTGTTATTGATAAATATTTTAGTGTAGCTGTCACACTGGATCATTGTAAATAAATAAACCACTTGTTAAGTGTTCAGTTGATATTGCTTAGCCAGGAATTTAAAGCAGATTGGTAACTGTCCCGATTATAGGTAAGCATTGAGATGAAACTCAGCTGAGTGCTGAGCCATTGTAGTATGTTAAAAGCTTAATGAATTGAATTAAATGAAGTAGAATTTACTAAGGCAGGCACCTTGGCTTGTAGACACCAAAATCTCATTGCAAAGTTCTGAGTTTTCTCAGAGTAGAACTGCATAGCTTACAGAACATGTTTTTTTTGTTTTTCAGCAAGATATTATGCCTTACCTAAATCAAATTATTTAAAGAAAAAAAGAGAAGGAGTTTATGTTAGTTCCTGGGCTATTGCTGTAGGGCAAAAGAGTTTCATTGCTCTTTTGAAGCTACTTCTATTTGACGGTCTATAAATACATCTTGCTTAACTTGGAAAGCATTTTCAGCCTGAAACACGTTCTCATTGCGTGTGACATAATGTAGTTTATATTGTGACCACAGAACCAGCCAACTGCTGGCCACACTAGAAATAAAAAGAAAGCAAGATTTAAAGTTTTCTGCTTTGCTTCTATACCTAGTTGTGTTCAATTAGGAAGCAGGTTTTAAAGTTAAAATCAGCCATCTATTTCATAGAAATGGCTCAAATGATGGGTGTGTATCTGCAGGGCAAGAGTATAGGTAAGCAAGTAGTTTATAAGCAGATGCTGTTCTAAGAAGCTAGCCATTTTAGGAGAGCAGCCTGGGTGATTCTTTTGAAGATAAATTGGATATTATAGTTGAAAGATTTTTTGGCTGCCAAAAATAATTGGGTAAGTGATTTAATTGGATGTTCATAGGTAGTCTGTTGAACCAAATAACCATTTAGGGTTCTTTGAAGTGAGTTGTAGACTTGCTCCCTATTTTAGGTGTTTCTCTAGGAAGACTTTTTGCATTTTATCTGAACTTGCTGCTGGAGTTTACAAATTCCTGGTGTCTACAGAAAATTGGGCATATTTTCCTGAAGCAGCGTGGTGAACATTCTACCTCAAATCTACTTTTTAGACACTTAATTTTATAACTAAGGAAACAAATACTCTCTAATTTCTTGGAGAAAGCTACCCAGCCTGTAGCTTTTATAAGTACATCTATTTGAAAGTGTGACCAGTCTCTCTTTGCTGACACTACTGTGCTCCTTTCTTTTTTTTTTTTTTTGAGACGGAGTTTCGCTCTTGTTATCCAGGCTGGAGTGCAATGGCGCGATCTCGGCTCACCGCAACCTCCGCCTCCTGGGTTCAAGCAATTCTCCTGCCTCAGCCTCCCAAGTAGCTGGGACTACAGGCACGTGCCACCATGCCCAGCTAATTTTTGTATTTTTAGTAGAGACGGGATTTCACCATGTTGACCAGGATGGTCTCGATCTCTCGACCTCGTGATCCACCCGCCTCGGCCTCCCAAAGTGCTGGGATTACAGGCGTGAGCCACCGCGCCCGGCCTTGTGCTCCTTTCTTTAGGGGCTTAGTGCTAGTTTGGTAGTAACCTCAGGGCAGACTTTTAAGCAGTTTGGGGAGAGGGTGACACTCAGGGTTTGCATGGTCCTTCTATGAATTGAGGAGCAGAGGTCATAGTTCTTCCCAGGGCATGTTGATAGGAACCACTTCTTGTGCTACTAAAATCCATTCTGTAATGGAGTAGAGAATGTCTAGGTAGCTTCATTATGTCTGCATTGATGGGTGTCTGAGATAAGGTTTATGCTTTGATGGGAGAAACTAAGGACAGGGATAGAGGTGGACATAGAGCTGGTGTAAAATGTACTAAGGGAGCAGTGATATGGGTAGGGTGGGGGTGATGTTTTGCTGGGAAGGGTAACTGAGGAGTATCAACATTAAACAAAAATGCTCCTATGTTGAGTTTGTTTCTTTACCTTGGGGGTATTGAGATAGAGCTTCCTGTTAGCCATACTTCTTCCTTCTTGACCTATTAGTACCAGAGGCTTGCAGACCAGTTTCTTTTTCTTTTTTTTTTTTTTTGAGACGAAGTCTCGGGCTGTTGCCCAAGCTGGAGTGCAGTGGCACGATCTTGGCTCACTGCAATCTTTACCTTCCAAGTAGCTGGGACCACAGGTGGACACCATCACACCCTGCTATTTTTTTTGTATTTTTAGTAGAGATGGGTTTTGCCATGTTGGCCAGGCTGGTCTTGAACTCCTGACCTCAGATGATCTGCTCACCTTGGCTTCTTGAAGTGCTGGGATTACAGGTGTGAGCAACCATACCCAGCCCAGTTTCTTAAAATTAGCAGAAAACCACTGTAGGCAATTTGAGGTAGGACGGTTGGTAACCAGTATATCTCTACCTGGGCATATCTTAATATGTGTCATAATCCTTCTCTTTAATGAGATTCCCAGAGTTCCCAGGAGAGGGACTTAGTTCCCAGATAGTTATTTTATACTTCAGGATTCAGGGAAGAAGTGATATTTACTATAATACTATTTTTATTTTTATTATTATTTTTTACATTGTGAACTGCTTTATTCCATTGAATTGAATTGTTTACCGTACAGTGTTTAAAACATGCTTTTTAAAGGCCTTCCTTAACATTGCGTTTAAAACCTCAAATGGGCCGGGTGTGGTGGCTCACGCCTGTAATCCCAGCACTTTGGGAGGCCGAGGCGGGTGGATCACGAGGTCAAGAGATCGAGACCATCCTGGTCAACATGGTGAAACCCTGTCTCTACTAAAAATACAAAAATTAGCTGGGCATGGTGGCACGTGCCTGTAGTCCCAGCTACTCGGGAGGCTGAGGCAGGAGAATTGCTTGAACCCAG
>PVKV010027483.1:0-12250 GCA_004027835.1 Alouatta palliata | reverse complement strand
GTCTCAGAAAAAAACCTTAAATGAAGCTGTTTACATGTATACGTTTAAAGGATGAATCTTAGCATGTTACTCTAACGATTTGTTGTAAGCTGCTTTATTACAGTGAATTGAACTCTATCAAACCGTGAACTTTGTAAGGGAGGGTTTAAAACATGCTTTTTAAAAAAGTAATAAATCATTTCATTTATTTTTAATAAAAATGTCGATCAAATGTTTAAAACTTTTTTAAAATAATTTTTTTGTAACTGGCACATAATATACATATTTATGGGGTATATTGTGATGCTTCAGTGCATATATATATTGTAATTACCATATTCATCACTTTAAGCATTTATCATTTTTTTGTAGTGATGACATTTAAAATTTTTTCATTGAACTATGTTGGAATATACAACATCGTTACTAGCTATAGTCACTGTACTGTGTAATATGAACACCAGAACTTAACTCTTCTGACTACAGCTTTGTACCTGTGACATTTTAAAGAACTTTGGTCCATTCAGAGCAGGTCCCTTAGTTTTTCACTGAGATTGTAGGATGTCTATGTCTAGGCCTCTGCTTCCTTTTCTGTAAAATGGGGGGATAACACTACCTTCCTTACAGGACTGCTGTGAGAATTAACCTTACTGCATTGAAAGCTTTTTGCAGTACGTTTTGCTTAGAAGGGTTATAAATATGTACCTTCTGGAAGTAAGCAAATGGTCCTCCTATCTGATATGCCTAAACAGCATATCACTCACAGATCCAGCCTTCCTGTGTTCTGTGAAGATTTAAACAACAAAAAATACCTAGTAATTCACTTCTATTTTTAGCTCTCTGGTTCCTTTTGTACTGTGATGTATTAATATAAGCACTTAGCAAACCAACAGTGAAATACAAACATTTGATCTCTTAATTTCTAACTCTACTATGGTAGTTACTCAAATAATGACTAGTTGGTTTGCTTTCAATCTGTTAAAACTGTGAGCTGTGGGTTAAATTGCTGAAGTATAAAAATGCGTTTACTTTTTAATACAAAGTGCTTTTCCTTATGCTTGCAGACTACATGATAGCCTTAATCAGGATGTTGAACTTTTAATTTCTTTAGTGGACTTAGAGATTTTTATTAAGAATCAAGTCTGAGTTAGTTTATATTCCTAGAGTGATACAGATTTGTGATCTGTCTTGTTATAAAACCGGAAGCTTGGTGTCGTAGTTGCGGCATATTAGTCATATTGGCCTTTGCTTCTTTAGTAGCGTCAGGGCCTCTTGCTTTGCCTTTGCCATCTTGCCACTCAGCTTCAAATGGCATGTCATAGTGTGCCTGGTGGTTGTTGAGACAATGGCCAGGCTACCTGTGATTAAAGCCCTCTTTAAATACAGGGCCGTGTCTGTCCCTATTAAACTTGAGTTCTTTGGAGCTTTTAGAAAATTGTGTTTGATAATTGGTTTATATTTAGCTCAGTGATTGAGTTAGACATAGAAAAGACATTGCAGATCTATCTTTTTTTTTTTTTTTTTTTTTTTTCTGAGAGTGTCTGTCACCCAGGCTGCAGTGGCTCGATCTTGGCTCACTGCAACTTCTGCCTCCCGAGTTCAAGTGATTCTCATTCCTCAGCATCCTGAGTGGCTAGGATTACAGGCATGCACCACTACGCCCAGCAAATTTTTGTGTTTTTCAGTATAGATGAGGTTTCATCATGTTGGCTGGGCTGATCTCGGAACTCCTGGCCTCAAGTGATCTGCTTGCCTGGGTCTCCCTAAGTGCTGGGATTACAGGTCTGAGCTGCTGCGCCCAGCTAGATCTATCTTTTTTTCTTTCCCTTTTTTTTTTTGGAGATGGAATCTTGCTTTGTAGCCCAGGCTGGAGTGCAGTGGCGCCATTTTGGCTCAGTGCAACCTCCGCCTCCCAGGTCCCATTTCAAGCAGTTCTCCTACCTCAGTCTCCCAAGTAGCTGGGATTATAGGCAAGAGCCACTATGCCCAGCTAAATTTTGTAATTTTTTAGTAGAGATGAGGTTTCACTATGTTGGCCAGTCTGGTCTTGAACGCCTGACCTCATGATTCGCCCGCCCCGGTCTCCCAAAGTGTTGGGATTACATGTGTGAGCCACTACGCCCGGCCCTGGCTAGATCTATCTTAAAGTGCCCTGAGTTAGAGAGCAGGATCCATGAAGGCTTGAATCAGCTGATTCCTTTTTTTTTTTTTTTTAAGACGGAGTCTCATTCTGTAGCCCAGGCTGGAGTGCAGTGGCACCATCTGGGCTCACTGCATCCTCCACCTTCCAGGTCCCGGTTCAAGCAATTCTGCCTCAGCCTCCCGAGTAGCTGGGATTACAGGCATGTACCACCATGCCGAGCTAATTTTTGTATTTTTAGTAGAGACGGAGTTTCACCATGTTGGCCAGGCTGGTCTTGAACTCCTGACCTCGTGATCCACCCGCCTCAGCCTCCCAGAGTGCTGGGATTACAGGCATGAGCCAACGTGCCCGGCCTCCTTTTCTTTTCTTTTTTGAGACGGAGTTTTGCTCTTGTTGCCCAGGCTGGAGTGCAATGGTGCGATCTTGGCTCACCACAATTTCTGCCTCTTGGGTTCAAGCAATTCTCCTGCCTCAGTCTCCCACATAGCTGGGATTACAGGTGCATTCTACCTCGCCTAGCTAATTTTGCATTTTTAGTAGAGACGGGATTTCTCCATGTTGGTCAGGCTGGTCTTGAACAGCTGACCTCAGGTGATCTGCCTGCCTCAGCCCCCCAAAGTGCTAGGATTACAGGTGTGAGCCACTGCTCCTGGCCTTGACTCATTTTTATTAGTGGGCTTAAAAATTATATAGACCTGGCTGGGGGTGGTGGTGCACGCCTGTAATCCCAGCACTTTGGGAGGCCGAGTCAGGCGAATTACCTGAGGTTGGAAGTTCAAGACCAGCCTTGCCAACGTGGTGGAACCCTGTCTCTACTAAAAATACAAAAAAAATTAGCTGGGCATGGTGGTGCATGCCTGTAATCCCAGCTGCCCAGGAGGCTGAGGGAGGAAAATGGTTTGAATCTAGGAGGGCGGAGGTTGCAGTGAGCTGAGATCGTGCCATTGCACTCCAGCCTGGGCATCAAGAGTGAGGCTCTGTCTCAAAAAAAATAAAAATAAAAATAAAAAAATTATATAGACCTAATTAACCAGGCTTGTGTTGGAGGGAATATTCCTTGAAATAAATGAGCTATTGGCCAGAGTATACATTTTTTTACATTCTGGGAGAAAGAACTATAAAGTTCTCTCAATTTTTTATTTATTAATAAAATAACTGAATCACTTTAAAAGTGGCTATTCAGCTTGGTTGTCTTAATTGCTAATGGAGAAGCTTTCTTAAGAAGTTAGAAAAGTTGATATGAAGGTTCATATGAAGAAACAAACATGGGAGAAAGGCCAAGAAAAATTAAAAAAATCTGAAAACCTACAAGGGAGGACTAACCCTACCCAATATTAAAACATACTGTAAAGCCTCTATAATTAAAACAGTATGGGCCAGGGATGATGGCTTATGTCATATTAGTCAGCCTTTGCTTCTTTAGTAGAGTCAGGGCCTCTTGCTACTTTGGGAGGCTGAGGCGGCACTTTGGGAAGCGAGGCGGGTGGATCACCTGAGGTCAGGAGTTGGAGACCAGTCTGGCCAACATGGCAAAACCCCGTCTCTACTAAAAATATGAAAATTAGCCAGGCATAGTGGTGGACGCCTGTAATCCCAGCAACTCCGGAGGCTGAGGCTGGAGAATCACTTGAACCCAGGGGGCAGAGGTTGCAGTGAGCCAAGATCACGCCATTGCACTCTAGCCTGGGTGACAAGAGCGAAATTCTGTCTCAAAAAAACAAAACAAAAACACAGTATGGTACTGGTGTATGGACAGACAGTAGACTAGTGGGATAGGATCAAAAGCCCAGAATTAGACCAAATACATATGAAAATTTAGTATATGGTAAATCACAGGTATCTTAAAATGTTTTTTGCTGCTATAGCAGAATATAAGATTGGGTACTTTATAAACAACAGATTTATTTCTCATGGTTCTGGAGGATGGAAAGTCCAGTATCAAGGTACTGACATTTTGTGAGGGCCTTCTTGCAGTATTATCCTGTGGCATTAGGGCAAAAGAGCACAAAGGATTGTGGGAGATGTCAGAACTCATCATTTTATCTGGTATCTACTCCTAAGATAAAGGTATTAATAAGGGCTTAATATTCATGAGGGCTTAGCCTCTATATTGAAAGGCCCTACCTCTCAACACTGTTGGATTGGAGATTCAGTTTTCATCACATGAACTTTGGAGGACACATTCCAACCATAGCCCAGAGAAAACATCATCATTTATTAAAGAGTTTTGTTTTTGTTTTTTTTGAGACAGAGTTTCACTTTTGTTTCCCAGGCTGGAGTACAATGGCATGATTTTGACTCAGCACGACCTCCGCCTCCTGAGTTCAAGCGATTCTCCTGCTTCAGCCTCCCAAGTAGCTGGGATTACAGGCGTGTGCCACCATGCCTGGCTAATTTTGTATTTTTAGTAGAGATGGGGGGAGTGTTTCTCCATGTTTGTCAGACTAGTCTTCAACTCCTGACCTTAAATGATTCCCCTACCTTGGCCTCCCAAAGTGCTGGGAATACAGGCATGGGCCACCGAACCTGGCCCAATTAAAGGGTTTTTAATAAATGATGTGACAACTGGGTAGCCATTTTGAAAAAAAAAATTAGATCCATGTCACATATCATACACAAGAAAACTTCAAGTAGAGATGTAAATTAAAAAAAAAAAACACCCTACACATTCTAGAAAAAATAGTGGGTGAATTCTTTGGCATAAGAAAATACTTTCTGTCTGGGCGTGGTGACTCACGCCTGTGATCCCAGCACTTTGGGAGGCCGAGGTGGGCAGATCACCTGAGGTTGGGAGTTCGAGACCAGCCTGACCAACATGGAGAAACCCTGTGTCTATTAAAAGTACAAAATTAGCTGGGCATGGTAGCATATGCTTGTAATTCCGGCTACTCGGGAGGCTGAGGCAGGAGAATCGCTTGAACCCGGGAGGCGGAGGTTGCTGTGAGCCGAGACTGCGCCATTGCATTCCAGCCTGGGCAAAAAGAGTGAAACTCTGTCTCAAAAAAAAAGAGAGAAAGAAAAGACTTTCTAATTGATTTGAAATCCAGAGGCAATGAAAGTCTGGGGCCAGGTGTGGTGGCTCACACTTGTAATCCCAGCACTTTGGAAGGCCATGGCAGGTGGATCACCTGAGGTCAGGAGTTCGAGACCAGCCTGACCAACATGGTGAAACCTCCTTTCTACTAAAAATACAAAAATTAGCCGGGTGTGGTGGCGCATGCCTGTAATCCCAGTTACTTGGGAGGCTGAGGCAGGAGAATGGCTTGAACCCAGGAGGTGGAGGTTGCACTGAGCTGAGATGGTGCCCTTGCACTCCACCTGGGCAACAAGAGTGAAACTCCGTCTAAAAAAAAAAAAAATATATATATATATATATATATGCACACACACACACACATATGTATATATGTGTATATATATATATATATAGAGAGAGAGAGAGAGAGAGAAAAGTGGTAAATTGTACTACATAAATTTGGCGGGGTGCATAGCACTTCATGGGGAAACACTAGAGGCATTTCCATCAAGAAAGCAAGGATCCCCATCACCTCTGCTGCTATTCAGCATTGTACTAGAGGTTTAGCTGGTCCAATTAGATAAATCAGTTGTGGGGTCCTAAGGATTAGTAAAGAAGTAAAGCTGTCTTTTGTTTGCAGATACAGTAGCATACCTGGAAAACTCTAGAGAAGCAATGATAAATTTAACTGAAGTGATAAATGAATTCAGTAAGGTAGCAGGACATTAACATACAAAAAAGCCAGTAATCAACTTTTATTTGTTTTGAGACAGGGTCTTTTTTTTTTTTTTTTTTTTTGAGACAGAGTTTTAGCTCTTGTTACCCAGGCTGGAGTGCAATGGCACGACCTCGGCTCACCGCAACCTCCGCCTCCTGGGTTCAAGCAATTCTCTTGCCTCAGCCTCCCGAGCAGCTGGGACTACAGGCACGTGCCACCATGCCCAGCTAATTTTTGTATTTTTAGTAGAGACGGGGTTTCACCATGTTGACCAGGATGGTCTCGATCTCTTGACCTTGTGATCCACCCGCCTCGGCCTCCCAAAGTGCTGGGATTACAGGCGTGAGCCACCGCGCCCGGCCGAGACAGGGTCTTTATGATAGTGAGTTGCCCAGGCTAGAGTGTAGTGGCACTGTCATAGCTCAGTACAGCCTTAACCTCCTGGGCTCAAGTGATCTTCCCACCTCTGCCTCTCAAGTAGCTGAGACTACAGGCACATGCTACCACACTCAGCTAATTTTTTAATTTTTTTTTTTTTGTAGAGATGGAGTCTTGCCAATAGGTTTTTAAAGAGAAATGAACAGAGCCTCTAATAGGGAAACCACCTTAAAATACTTTTGAAAGATATGAAAATATACTTGAACAAATGGAAAGACAGCTTTTATTCTTGGTTAGGCCAGCTGAGCATTATAAAATGTCACTTCTCCCTACATTAATTTATAAATTTAATGCAGTACCAAAAAGATAACAACAAACTTATTTCTGTGGGGTTAGTCAAGTTGATAAGGTTCACATGGAAAAGCAAACATGCAAGAATTATTAATGGAAGTCCTTTTCTTTAGGATAACTGGGATGACGATGATGATGAAAAAAAAGAGGAAGCAGAAGTAAAACCAGGTGAGCCACTGGGGTACCTCCATTTTGGGTTTTATGTCTTGCTGAGCATTTGGGACTTGTATCAAGACAAATGGCAGAATGCTCACAAAAGTGGAAGATTTTGGTATTTAGAAACCAAGTGCCCTTCCATTCCCACTTTATTCTGTTTTTCCTGCACCTTTTTTCTATCCCCTCAAAACATAATCAGATGAGATTTATTTCTGTGTGAGTGCTGGATATTGTTAGGAAGAAAAAGTAGAGGGGTTCTGGCATTAATTATAGTTGAATGATATAAGCCCTGCCTAAAGGACGGTGGGGAAATATGAAGAGAGATATTTGGATCTTAGGGGTCAAATTATGGAGGGAAGGAAGAGTCCCAGAAGTTTCCCTTTATTTGTGAGAAAAACCACTGTTTGAAGCTAGGAAAGGTTTGATCTCTTAGCAGTATACAAGTATCATGTCTGTCTTTCCATAAACTGGAAAATACTCAATACAACTGTCAATAAAACTTTTTTTACTTTTAGAGGTAAAAATTTCAGAAAAGAAGAAAACAGCAGAGAAGATAAAAGAGAAAGAACGGCAACAAAAGAAAAGGCAAGAAGAAATTAAAAAGAGGGTAAGTGGTGTTCATTTTCTAAAATACAGAATTATCACATCGGTAGTGGTATAGTTTCTAACAGGCTGCATATATTACCTAGCAATTTGAAGGGCTCTGTAAAAACTGTAAATGGATACCATAAGATTGGTAAAACCCAAAACAAATTGATTTGTGGTTTTTGCAAAAACAGAACCCAGTTTTATGTAAGTGCCTCTTTTCACAAACATTCAGGAACAGTCATGATTGTTCAGTGACTCTAGTCAGTGATTTTTTGCCAGTGCTGGTTGTTCATTCCAGTGAGGATTTTTTTTTTTTTGACGTCACCACATCGATCTTTTTTTTTTTGACTTTTTTTTTTTTTTTTTTTAAGATGGAGTCTTGCTCTTCCGCCAGGCTGGAGTGCAATGGTGCAATCTTGGCTCACTGCAACCTGTGCCTCCCAGGTTCAAGTGATTCCCCTGCCTCAGCCTCTTCTGAGTAGCTGGGACTACAGGCATGTGCCACTATGCCCGGCCAATGTTTTGTATCTTAGTAGAGATGGGGTTTCACCATGTTGGCCAGGATGGTCTCGATCTCCTTACCTTGTGATCTGCCTGCCTCGGTCTCCCAAACTGCTGGGATTACAGGCATGAGCCACTGTACCTGGCCACGATTAATTTTTATTTGCAGTGTATATGTTGAATAAAATGTAAAAATTGTTCATTTCTTTGCCATGTACTATATAAATGTACTTGTTTTTTATTATTTGGCACAAAATCAGAATATTAATTTATTTGCTCGATTTTCTTTTTTTTGTTTTTAGATAGAGTCTCACTTTTTCACCCAGGCTGGAGTACAGTGGAGTTATTTTGGCTCACTGCAACCCCCACCTCTAGAGTTCAAGCAATTTTCATGCCTAAGCCTCCCAAGTTGGAGTTACAGGCACACGAAACTACACCTGGCTAATTTTTGTATTTTTAGTAGAGATGGGGTTTCACCACATTGGCCAGGCTGGTCTCGAACTCCTGACCTCAAGTGATCTGCCCGCCTCAGCTTCCCAAAGTGCTGGGATTACAGTCATGAGTCACCACGCCCAGCCTATTTTCTCTTTTACTTTTCTTTTTTTTTCCTTTTCCTTTCTTTTCCCTTTCCCTTTCTTTTCCCTTTCCCTTTCCCTTTCCTTTCCTTTGCCCTTTCCTTTGCCTTTTCCTTTCCTTTCAAGATGCAGCTGCACTGTTGTTGCCCAGGCTGGAGTGCAATGGTGTGATCTTGGCTCACTGCAACCTCTGCCTCTTGGGTTCAAGTGATTCTCCTACCTCAGCCTCCCAAGTAGCTGAGACTACAGGTGTGTGCGCCCACTCCCAGCTGATTTTTGTATGATCATTAGAGATGGCATTTCACCATGTTGGCTAGGCTGGTCTTGAACTCCTGACCTCAAGTGATCTACCTGCCTCAGTCTCCTAGAGTGCTGGGATTGCAGGCGTGAGCCACTGTGCTGGCCTTTCTATTTCAGAACACATTTATGTGGTTTAAATATTAAAACAGCCAGGTTTGGTGGCTCACACCTATAATCATAGTACTTTGGGAGGTTGAAGTGGGAGGATTGCTTCAGTCCCGGGGTTTGAGACCAGCCTGGGCAACATAAGGAGACCTCGTCTCTTCAAAAAATAGAAAAATGATCTGGGCATGGTGGGGCATGCCTGTAGTCTCAGCTGCTTGGGAGGCTGAGGTAGGAGAATCACTTGAGCTCAGGAAGTTGAGGCTGCGGTGAGCTGCAGTGAGCCATGACTGCGCCACTGCACTCTAGCCTGGGTGACAGCGCAAGTCCCTGTCTCAAAAAAGAAAAAAAAATTATATCCCATTAGAAAGAAAAGACAGATATGTATACACGAAGCTGTCAGCTGTCATCTCAGAGAAGTGGGATTGGGAAACAGAAGACATTTACTGTTATATCTTTAAAATTTGTTATAATGATAATTTTATAATTATATAATGTGATGAAAAGGGGAAATGTTTTGAACCATTCTGTTGGACATTTAGATTGTCTGTAAATTTATTTGAAATTATAAATAATACTCTAATGTACCTTCTTGTGCTTATATATTTGTGTGCATCTTATTTCTTAAGATAAATACCTAGAAGTAGAGTACTTGATTAAAGCATGTAAAAGTATTTGTTAAGACTTCTTACATTACCAGGTTGCCCTAGAAAGGTTGTTCCGATATAGTTTTCCTAGCAGTGTTTGAAAGTAGTATTTTTACCTTATCTACAGTCTCAATTGCTTATTTTTTAAAAAGGCTATAGAAGCAACCCCAGTCTTCCTGGTTACAGATCTCAGTTCTGTCACATCACCAGCTGTGTTACCTTTTATTACCGTGGGCGGGTTGTTTCTCTGAGCCTCCACAGTTTATCTTTAAAATTGGGTTAAGAATATCTGAAGTGGACTGGGCACAGTGGCTCATGCCTGTAATGCTGATACTTTGGGAGGCCAAGGTAGGTGGATCACTTGAGGTCAGAAGCTTAAGACCAGCCTGGCCAACATGAAGAAACTCCCTCTCTACTAAAAATACAAAAATTAGCTCGATGTGGTTGTGCACACCTGTAATCCAGCTACTCGGGAGGCTGAGGCATGAGAAGCACTTGAATCCATGAGGCAGTTTGCAGTGAGCCAAGATTGGGCCACTGCACTCCAGCCTGGGTGGCAGAGTGAGACTCTATCTCGAAAAAAAAAAAAAAATCTGAAGTGTTTGAAGAATACCTGAAACAGTAATTACCAGTGTTTGCTTTTATTTGTAATTATATATGCTTATTTAAGAATTCATACAATGCAGAAATGTACTGGGTCCATCGTAATCCCAGCGCTTTTTAAAAACTTTTGTCTCATTTTAGTTAGAAGAACCTGAAGAGCCTAAAGTGCTAACACCAGAAGAACAATTAGCAGATAAACTGCGGCTAAAGAAATTACAGGAAGAGTCAGACCTTGAATTAGCAAAGGAAACTTTTGGTAAGATGGGAGTATGATTATAATACAGTATTAAACTGTTACAGGTGAAGACCCCAGAAAGTTCAGAAAACATCTCCATTTCTTTTTTTTTTTGGCAACTTTATAATTTATTTGATGGGACGATTTTTTTAGCAATTAGTTTTCATCCATATTGACGGTCTGTAGATTTTTGAAAGTGGTAACAGGTACATAGGTAACCAAGGTATAGAGCTTATTTGGTGTCATCCTCATTATGTTTTCTGGACGACTGCACATGGATTTGTTATGGGACATTTCTTATTCCTTTGGACCAGACAGCTTTGTTGAGCCTCGTATCAGTGTGCACATCTTGAGTTCCCATCTCCTTCACGGCAAATTTCCAAATCTCTTTGAGTGCCCAAGGGGCACGCTTCTTGAAGCCCACTCCATGGATGCGCTTGTGAATGTTCATGGTGTTTTCTCGGGTCACCACCTCGTTGGTGGCAGAACAGCCCTTTTTCTTCTCGGCACCCTTCTTTGCGGGAGCTGTTCTGCCAAGTCCAAGTTGGAAAAAGACATTTCCTTTTCTTAACCATTTTTTTTTTAAATGGAGTCTCCCTCTGTCCACCAGGATGCATGATCTCAGTCACTACAACCTCCACTTCCCTGGTTCAGGTGATTCTCTTGCCTCAACCACCTGAGTAGCTGGGATTATAGGCACCCACCACCACACCCGACTAATTTTTTTTTTGTGTTCTTTAGTAGAGACAGGGTTTCACCATGTTGGTCAGGCTGGTCTTGAACTCCTGACCTCAGGTGATCCGCCCACCTTGGTCTCCCAAAGTGCTGGGATTACAGGTGTGAGCCACCGCACCCAGCCCATATTTCCTTTTCTTAAAAGAAACATGATACTGGCTAATTTAGATATTAGAAAGCAGTTTTTAATCTCTGTGTATATTTGAGATTTCATTATACATGTTCAGATTTTTGAATAATTGTTTTGAGTATCTAAAAGATTAAGATAAAAAGTCATTTGTAGCAATGCAAGAAGGGCAAAAAGGAGTAGACTCAAATGAAGTACACTGCTGTATAGAATATTTTTATCATCTGGATGAAATTTGCATGAAATGTGAGGTCTGTAGTTTTGAAATTGACTGTAGGGCTGTCCTGTTGTCTTAAGACTTAGTAGCGTGTTGCTCCAGGTGAGGCATTCAGCTTTTGCTGTGCCTTCTTGGGCTCATTGTCATTTCCTTCTGCGATCCTCCTTGGCCCTTACCACGCCCTATCTTTAGAGGGCTTCCATTTCTGCGTGTGGTGCCTGCAGCTGTGGTTAGTGCATGAGATAAAAGTGGAGGATCCTTTAAATATATACATTCATAGTATTCCAGTGTAAGAGGCACGGCTAGAGAAATAGTCAGAGCCCTCACTTCATTTAACCAAGTTTGTTGTTGTTACCTGTTGAGTACTTTTGAGTAGAAGATCATGTTGAAACAGTTAAATAACTGAAATTTGTAGCCAAGAAGGAAAGATCTAGTTATTCTGATACCCCTCTCCCACCTTCATACTTTTTCTCCTCTAAAACAGATCAAGCAGGCTGACTGTAGTGACTGTTTTCCTTTTTATGAGGAAGTATGACCTTATCTGTCAGTGGGTCTGTACAAACACCGAGTTGCTGTGGATGCTCCTGTGCACCACTGTATGCTTGGCAGGTCTTAACTGCACTCATCTAATTATAGAGGGCTCTCGGCTGTTATTATGTGTCTTCCTAGGATGGTAAAAGCTGCCCATGTGTTTATTAAAGAGGCAGGTTTGTGAAGTGTGCATAAAGCCTAGCATGGGACACCTGTTGTAGACTAAAAGGTAAAAACATGGATTCATACAGTCATTGTTAATAGGATTTTACTGTTGGTGTTTTGCATACTAAAATACTGAATGTAATATTGTTAACAACTAATGTACTTCACATGGAGGAAGATACA
>PVKV010027482.1:0-26367 GCA_004027835.1 Alouatta palliata | reverse complement strand
GATCCTGCACTGGGCATTCTGCACTGGGGGATCCGCATTTGGGATCCTGCACTGGGCATTCTGCACTGGGGGATCCGCATTTGGGATCCTGCACTGGGGGATCCGCATTTGGGATCCTGCACTGGGGGATCTGCATTTGGGATCCTGCACTGGGGGATCCGCATTTGGGATCCTGCACTGGGCGTCTGGCATTGGGAGCACCATCAGCACCACTGCCTCCCTGGTCACCTCTACACCCTCCCAAGCAGCAGCAGCACTAAGAATGCAGGCCCTGGACCAACATAAACCGAGCTTTGTATTCAGCTCTGAGGCACATCAGGGTTCATCTCTGCACAAGTCACTCATGTCCCCACATCAGGGGGACCTTGAAGGAATAATGTTTTAAACATGCATGTGAAGCATTAGTGCCTGGCAACTCGGCAACTGTAAAGTTTTAAGCAAAAGTCAACAGCATCCTGAAATAGAAAATGGACATTGGTATGAAAAGGAAGAAAAGTAGAAAAGTGTGAATTTTAGTTAATAACAAAGTATCAACACTGCTCCCTCAGTTAAGTCAAATGTATCATCCCAATGCAAGAGCTTCACAGCGTGGGAAACGGTGTGGGGTACACGGAACTGTCTGTAGCATCCTGGCAGCTTCTCTGCAAATCTCACGCCCGCCTGAGATGAACTTTTTAAGTGTGATACGTCATCTCCGGGTTGGCCCTGACTTCCATGCCATCTCTTTCTCTTACCCGTGTGCTCTGGCTGGCCAGGGACTTGGAATATTTCAGCTCTGTGTCTCCATCACCTAAAAGAGTTCTGGGGACATGAAAGACCCTGTTGATTGAGGAGACATGTGTTTACAACTAATTTCTCAGCCAGAAACAAAGCCAGTCCTGTGGTTTATATACATCAGCCCCCCCATCTCACTGCCAACCAGGAGACCTGGAGCTGGGGGCTCAGCCTGCCAGGCTCTGGAGGGAGGGCAAGGAAGGGAGGCAGAGAGGCTTTCTACAGCGCTGGGAGATGGCAGATTTGGCTCCAGACACCTGCCTTCCATCCAGGCCCCTCAGTAACCATGGCCTTGGACAAGTCCCTGCATCTAAGCCAGACTTGACCTCTTCATCAGCAGAGACCATAAGTTTCTGAGACTCACTTGTGGATACTTTCATGTGGCTTCTAGTCTAGTGCAGTTTCATGGGGAATTTAGTCTGCAGCAGTTTTCCCTGTTTGAATCTGAGACGTCTGGGGGCCTTGATACAAAATAGGTGCCCAGGTCCTTGCCAGACTTCAGGAATCAGAATCTCCAGGCAGGTGGTTGAGCCCCACTCTTTGGAGCAAGTTCCACAGCTGACTCTGATGCAAACGCCCATCCAACCGAGATGGGGCTGTGCAGAGAGCCTTGGCATACCCAACCCACAACACGGGCCTGCAGAGACCCTGGCCAGAAACAGCCTTCCTTCACTAGCAGGTCCCAAACATTCGTGTGCAGCAGCCTTACTGGGGAGTCTGGGGAAATGCAGGTTCCTCAGCACCGCCCCCGCCAGGCTCTGACTTGGCCAGTCTGAGGCAGGGTCCTGGCATCTGTGTTATGAGATGTTTTCAGGGAACCCTGACGTCGGTGACCCAGGGGGCACACGGTAAGAAAATAAGCTTGGCGGAGACTCTGAAAAGGCAGGGACTGAGCCGAGGCTGGGAAGACGTAACTCTCTGACACACGCACATGCACAGGAACGAATAGGTGAAGCACAAACAGATGAAATCCTTCAGGAAGTAAATCTTGTTTACTCTCCGCAAAGAACAAAGCTCTGGCCATTCTCCCTGCTATATAAAAAATCCATGAAGGGTGACATTTGTGCACGAAGGTTGCTCCTGTAATCACTATTTATGCAGCTGCAAATATTCACAATTCCTTGCCCTCCTTTCCACTAATCGTCTTGTAATGACACTTCACTGTGCAGATGGAAAGACTGAGGCCCCAGGTGTGCATCTGGGGCTTTGACAAAGACCACAATCGCAGCGGAGAGAGAACACAGCCCCACAGCCCCTGAGCGCCCAGGACTCTGACGTCCCATCACCTTGTCATCCCCTGAAAATCACCATCTTTGCTTACAATGCCATCTGCCCTCTGATGCCCAGGCTGGAGGCACGACCCTGTTGGCATGGCTGGCCACCCTGTTTTGTTCTGTTTTCTGCCACATATTGCCCGGCAGAAGGCATGAGACTAGGGGATCCCATTTCCCCCTAATGGAAGCAGCAGCTTCTGTTTGTGTTCTGGGCCTGTAGCCACAGAAGATGGAGAGGACATCGGGCTGGGCGGGCATTGCCCTGTGTTCTCCCAGGACCACTGGCAGCCATGTGGGCAATGGCAGTGGGGCAGGATGGAGGGAGGCCCTCTTCTCTTCTGGGATCCCCAGTGGTAGACAAGAGTCTGTGACATTCAGAGGCGGGCTTGCTGCCTGGATAGTGGGGCTCTCCTCTTCTCCGCACTTCCTGCCTTCGTTATTGGGAGAGAGAGGGAAAAGCAAAACTCCCAGGGACTCTGCCTGAACCTGTCTTCTTCTAGAATGTTCTTCCAGCCCCTGGGGCTGATTTCTGCATTCTGCTGTGTGTTAGCCCACATTGTGTTGCTGTAAAGGAATACCTGAGGCTAGGTAATTGATAATTAAAAGAGGTTTATTTGGCTGACAGTGCTGCAGGCTGTATAAGAACATGGAATCCACATCTGCTTCTGGGAAAGTCTCAGGAAGGTTTTGCTGGTGGCAGATGAAGAAGAGCCAGTGCTTCTCATGAGGGCAAGAGACAGCTGTGGGGAGGTGCCAGGCTCTTTCAAACTCCAGCTCTTGTGTGAACTAACAGAGCGAGAACTCACTCATCACCACACGAGGACACCAGGCCCACAGAGGGACTTGCTCCATGATTCAACCCCTCCCACTGGGCCCACCTCCGAGACAGCATGACATGGGATTTGGGGGGACAACATCCAAACCACAGCACGGTTCTGCTTTCTCCTTTCCATGGCATGAGTGGCGGGGGCAGGTGACAGAGTGTGGGATGGAGGGGTGGGGCAGCCACCATTCTGTGACTGAGGGATTCTGGGGACGCCACCCAGTCATTCACATCCTTCCCTCACTGCCTGTTAACATTTCTTACCACTATCCTTCACTCCTGTGTTATTTGGGTTCTTGAGGGCAGCCTCTATCAAGATCAAGGTGTGGCTGAGGATTGTGTGGAGTTCTTTAGGCAGTTCCTGTTGAGCCTTGGACAGCATGAGTTTGAAGGGTTTGCAGGGCCCACCTGTACCGGATTTTCTCCCTCCCACCACCCCTGAGACAGCACAGGGACCCTGCTGTGCCTCCTCCTCCTCAGCCCGCTCCATGGGGACACGGCAGGATGAAGACCTGCAGGATGACTTGCTTCCACTTCATGAATAGTCAATGTATTTCCCCTGCCTTAAGATTTTTTAAGTGACACTTTTTCCCTCAGGCTTACTTTATTGTAAGAATATGATATATAATACATATAATATAAAGAATATGTGGTAACCAACTGTCTGCATTACTGCTAAGCCTTCTAGTCAACAGTAGGCTATTAATAAAGTTTTAGGGGATCAAAAGTAATGTGGGGTTTTGACCCTTCTTCAAGGGTCGGCGGTGCTCAATGACATTCTCTTGATGTTTAGAAACTGCTCCGGGTGCTTCCACGGGCATGAGTGCCCCTAGAAGTGGAGCTTCTGTGGGACCATGGAAGACACTCATGTGTTCAGGACTGATTTGGTGCAGGGAGTCCCCCAGGCAGGCTGGCAGTCAGGCATTGCCAGGGGTCCCAGCAACAGTGGCTGGGAGAGGAGCTGAGAGCTCTAGGGCTTCCAGGAAAGCTGCATCCTCCAGGGAACAGCAGGGGTCGTGGTGGTCCAGTTGGTCTCCTCCCTAGGCCTCCCTCGGGCCCCAGGATGATTCCTGCCTGGACACACCATCCCTCCACGGGGACCACCCAGGGAAGCTGGAGAGAGACTGGGGGCTGGCAGTGTCTCAGCCAAGGCTCCAGCCTGTGGTTCCTCCCCTAGACCTTGTCCTGCGAAGCTATGTCAGGTTTCTGACATAGGCAGGGACTAGAACTAGGGAGGTTGTGAAAGACCTCTCTGAGCACCTGTGCTCTGCAAGGAAAGACCCAAACGCCTCCACAGCTTGGCAGGCTCCAGGAGAACAGGTGTTTGCAGCTGGCAGGAAAACCTGGCCAGCGGTCATGCTGGTTAGGGCAATGGCTGGCCCTGTACAGCCAGACGGGGAGTATGTGAAGAGTGGAAGGAACCCTGCCCAATTATTTAGATGTGTAAGTGTTGGAATTTATTTCCTCTTTGATGAAAAATGTGAAATTTTTACCCTGTCACAGAACAAAGGGAACTGTGACTTGTTTCACCATTTGCATAGCTGATTTCACGTACTTTTGACAGTTCTATCATGTTTCCGACAGTGACAATGTCCCCCGCTAAGGGAAGGTGAGGGGGGAATTCACTCACTAATCCACATGCGCTCATCCCTTCATGCAACCTCAAGAATGAGGCTGGAAGCACATTTGGCCTTTGGTTTGGAAAATAGCTCCATAAATCTCTAATAAGACGCTGTTTTACGATCAAACAAACAAACAAACAAAAATCCTCAGAAATAATCTGCTTCACAATGTAGAACATTCAGGGTTGGGTTTCCTCAGAGAACATTCTAGCATTGGCCCAGGGTCCCCAGGGAATGCTGCTGAGAGGCGACTGTGCTGAGCCACACGGCAGCACCTGATGTCCTTCTTGGGGCAGGTGTTTGTGGCCTGGCATTGTGTTATCCTGGGGACACCATGACAAGCAGGGCACAGTCTCTGTTCCCACCAAGCTTGCCATCTATAGGAGACCCAGATCACGTATCATGTCCCAGTGCAGTCACAACGGGTAAAGTTCCAGAGAATCCAAGACAGAGGGTGGAGCAGAATTGGGAGGTCTCCTCTTTCATACCCACAACCTGGGGGAGTCAGCCAGAGCTCCCTCGAGGCCACCCCTCCAGCATTCTGCACTTTCTTTACCTATAGCCTTTCTGTTCCGTGCTTACCAGCTCTGGGCCCACCTTACATAAAGAACTGAGTGCTGACAGTGGAAGGCATGCCCTGCCCCCAAGCATTGCCCTCTGGATCCAAGACCTCCCCTACACCTGTAAGGGTGTGACCAGGTGGGGCTTAGCCAGCCAGTGTCTAAATCAAAAAAAGGGAACCTCAGGGCAGGTGGTGGGAAGAACAAAAGAGTCATAGGTCGCTTCTCCCAGTCCCTTTGCATTTTATCAAATTCTGAGCAGTGTGCAAAATGGACAGCCAAAACTAGAGGACAGGCTTTCTTGAAAGAGGAAAGAATGAAGAGTATTCCAACAGCAGGCTGCAGGCCGATGCCACCCCTGCCTCCAGTGGGCAGCATCGACAGCAATCAGGCTCCAAAATGAGTCATTTCAACTTTCGTCTAGTTCAGAAACAAGAAGAAATAAAGAGATGTGAGCACTGTTAAAGAAGTCTGTCCCTCCGTGAGAAGGTTCAACACGCCTACGGCACACTTTTCTGCCTCTCAATGCAGACTGGCTTCTGTAAGCCGTGGTTTTAAGTATCACAAGATTCACACAGGTTTGTCATGGTCTAAGATAAAACCAACCATCCAAATTCTCTAAACAGCTTTCCTTGCCATCATTTTGATGTGAGCTGAAAGCCGGCAGCTTGCTGCCTTATGCTGTTTGATAAATGTCTGCCTATGACTGTCCAAACAGAATCAGCTTGTGCCCGGGCGCCCACGTGTGTCTCCATTTCCCAAAGAGACACTGTAGTAGGTCAATGTGCCCATTCATAGATGCTCTAGATGGTTACGGGCCCCCAGAGACAGGAGTGGATTTCAATTGTCCAGCTCATAACTTGCAGCCCAAAAGTAATCAAATGCACAAGGACAGTGCCCCTTGAATAGGAGCACAGAGGATCATTCTGCTAAAATCATCCCACCATCAGACTGTAAAGGAGGTCCTTCAAAGTACTTTGATGGGTATTTTATTGTCTCAAGAGTAAAAATACGCTACTTTCTGGATAAAAATTATAGCTGCCATTCCCAGGTTTTCTGCTGTAATTAACCTGGGTGCTGAGGTGACAGAGGGCTCCCTAATGACTCTATTGGTTCAGAGGGCAACACTTCCCCCATCTCTCCTGACCGTGTCATCAGGATATTGTCAATGCAAGTAATACTGTTATCTAGCTTCTTTTTAAGTCACCTGATTAACTGGAGAAAATAGACACAGAGAGAAAAGAGTGTGCTTTTGCACAGAGGCAGTAATGTCACCGAAAAGCCAGCAGACCGTTCTGCCTTTGCTGGCAGCCTTGGGTCCCCCCCGGGGCCACTTGGGCCTCCTCAGCCTGCAGGTGGCTGGTTCCCCACTCAGTAGTCTCTGCCTGACCATCGCCTAGGGACCTTCCAGGCCTGAGACAGACCTTCACAGGGGAGACACACCTCCCCTGTGAAGCCCTGGTGGAGCTGTCCTGGGGGAAAGGCTGGGTCTAAGCTCACTGTTCACATGGCGCTGCCAGCTCAGGATCATGCCCAGAAGTTGTCCAAGGAAAATGCCAGTGAGGCAAGGGAAGGCCGCCCGGAGACCCTGGGATGGGTGTTGCTTCCGCCCACATCCGGACCGCACCTCACGGCGGAAATTAGGGCAACTTGCTGGAGCCAGGACAAGAGCCTCTTACCTCAAGCAGGGCCTCTGAAGTATTTTTCTTGGAAAAGGAACCCTGGACCACCACGAGAGTCAAAGTGCAAAGCACGGTAAATGCTTGTTAGGGAGACAGTTGATGATAATGGTGATGACGGCTGATGTTCCTTTCAGGGCTCTGGGTGCCTGAGCTTATGCTAAACGCTTCACCCGGACACCATTCGAGGCTTCAGCACAGCCTCCTCGGAGACCAGAGGGGGAAAGGGAACACCAGATTCCAAGATGGAAGTCTGGGAAAATTGTGAAATTTAAATGAGCCCAAGGATATTTTTTCTCATAAAATATAGGAAAGCATATTATGTTTGTGTATCCATGTGTGTATGCATGTAGGAGTGTGTATGCATGTAGGAGTGTGTATGTGTGTTTGTATGAGCATGTGTTTCTGTTTGCATGTGTATGTCTGTAAATGTATGTTTATGTGTATGTGCATGCATTTAGGAGCGTGTGTGAGCATATATGCTTGTGTGTATGCATCCACATTTGTATGCACATGCACTTGAGTGTATTTCTGTGTTGAGCATATGTTTGTGTATGCATTCGTGTTTGTGTGCACATGCACTTGAGTGTATTTGTATGTGTGTGTGAGTGTATGTGTTTCTGTTTGTGTGTGTGTGCATCTGTTTGTATGTGCATGCATTTGAGTGGGTTTGTATGTGTATGTTTCTGTGTGTGTGTGTATGCATTCACGTTTGTGTGTGCATGCACTTGAGTGTGTTTGTGTTTCTATTTGTGTGTATGTGTTCGTGTTTGTATGTGCATGCACTTAAGAGTATGTGTGTGTGAACTTATGTTTCTGTTTCTGTGTGTGTGTGTGTGTGTGTGTGTGTGTGCGCGCATCTGTGTTTGTCTATGCATGCAGGACTGTATTTGTTTGCATGTGTGAGCATATGTTTCTGTTTCTGTGCGTGTGCATGTGTGCACAAGTGTTTGTGTGCATGCATACACATGTAAGTATGTTATTTCTTTTGTGTCCCTGGCCTTCTGCTGCCTTAGTGTTGGAGAGGGAGGGCTAGAAGCCTGCTTTGGGAGAGGCAGGTGTGCCTGCCTAGGGCCGCCTCTGGGCTGGCCTGCAGCGGACGGGCGGTGAGCCCCTGCTGATGCTGCTGTAGATGACCAGGCCTTGGTGGTAGCTTTATGCAGGACCCACTGTTCCCCAAAGTCTCCATGCAAGGCACTGCCAGTCCAAAACATAAAACCTCCCAGTGTGGCCCCAGACAATCAATAGCATCTGGTCCCCTCCTTCATCCCCAGAGGCAGGCTTGAGCTGGGGGTGTACAAGGTTTGAAAAGCAAACTGTTCTTCTGAACCCTCTCAGCTCATTATTCAATAGAACAGTGGTAACATAATGCATTTTCATTTACTTAGCCTTAAATATATGTAAATTAAAGGGTTTTCTTTTATTAAAAATAACACTGAAACTTACCACTGATGTGTTTTTGTTATTCTAAAAAGAAGCAGTACTAGAGGAAGGAGGTTCTAATGACATTTCACATTCAGATTTGTGTCTTGCTGGAGAAAGAGGGGCCTCCCGCCCCAGGGCTGAGCGCCCGCATAAAGCCCTGTCCAACAGCGCTGCCATGGGTGACTTTCATCCCAACACACTCTCATTGTCTTAAGTTGAGATGGAGGCAACGGCGGGAATGGTGCACCATGGTTGGAAGCCTAATTGCAGCCGAGAAAGAAAAATAAATTGCTGCTCTCCCCTAGGGTCATGGATTATTGGAGAAGCAGTGTTCAGTGTGGGGGAGGAGGTGGTGCCCGGCCTTCATTGCTTCAGGAGCACAGCAGCCTCCCCAGTGTCTTCTGGAAGAAAGGAGTGGATCCTAAGTGGAGCCCAGCACCCCATTCCAGAGACTCACAAAGCCCCTCCGACAGCCTCCCACACTGAATCTTTCCCATTCATCCGACACGCCTCTGCCTGGCAATTCTGGGTCAAACTCCCGCTGCGAACATCCTGGCACCCAGGCCTCTTCGCCCACTCACCAAAGGCCTCCACACCTGACCCCACACCATTTCTTAGGAATCTCCTGCTCCCTTCTGATGAGACTCCGTCTTTCTAGCCACCTGAGACCAGGCTGAGCACTCTGGATTTGTGTGCTGAGACTGCTGTGAGGGACTAATGCAAACTGGATGGCTTACAAAACAGACATTTAGGATCTCATAGTTCTGGAAGCCAGAGTCTGAAACCAAGGTGTTGGCAGAGCCAGGCTGTCTCCAGCGCCTCATAGCTCCACTGTCTATGGTATTTTCTGGTGTGCAGCTAAAAAACCCCCATTCTGCCTCCAAAATCACAGGCTGTCCTCCTTCTATGCGTCTGTCTTGCCTCCCTATAAGGACATCAAGATCCAGCCCAGTAGGGAGGCTTCTCAGATGAATTCACTTTCAGTGAGCCCTGTCTTTCTGAGTTATGCTAACTCTTGCAGCTCTCACTCCTGTGAGGTTCAGTCTCCCCTGCCAACTAATAACTTATAGCCCTCCATTGTTGCTGAGTTTCATAGAAGTGATCCTCACATCTTCAGTTAGATCACAGCTCTATACAGATCGTAGCTCTTCGGGGATCACAGCTCTTCAGAAATCACAGCTCTTCAGAATCATAGCTCTACATAGATCATAGCTCTACATAGATCATAGGTCTTCATGGATCATGGCTCTTCAAGGATCATGGCTCCTCAGAGATCACTGGTCTTCAGAGATCAGCTCTTCATAGTTTGTAACTCTACATAGATCATAGCTCTTCAGAGATCATAGCTCTAAACAGATCAAAGCTCTTCAGAGATCATAGCTCTCCATAGGTCATAATTCTACATAGACCATAGCTCTTCATGGATCATAGCTCTTCAGAAATCATAGCTCTACATACATCATAGCTCTTCAGAGATCAGCTCTTCATATATCACAGCTCTTCAGAGACCATAGCTCCACATAGATCATAGCTCTTCAAGGATCATAGGTCTACACAGATCATAGCTCTTCAGATATCATAGCTCTCTACAGATCATAACTCCACATAGACCATAGCTCTTCATGGATGATGGCTCTTCAGAGATCATAGCTCTACATAGGTCATAGCTCTTCAGGGATCATAGGTCCATAGACCATAGCTCCACATAGACCATAGCTCCTCATGGATGATGGCTCTTCATGAATCATGGCTCTTCAGAGATCACCTCTTCATAGATCATAACTCCACATAGACCATAGCTCTTCATATATCACAGCTCTTCAGAGACCATAGCTCTACATACATCATAGCTCTTCAGAGATCATAGCTCTTCAAGGATCATAGGCCTACACAGATCATAGCTTTTCAGCTATCATAGCTCTCCATAGGTCATAACTCCACATAGACCATGGCTCCTCATGGATGATGGCTCTTCATGAATCATGGCTCTTCAGAGATCATAGCTCTTCATAGGTCATAGCTCTTCAGAGATCATAGCTCTCCATATGTCCATAGACCATAGTTCCACATAGATCATAGCTCTTTATGGATGATGGCTCTTCATGAATCATGGCTCTTCAGAGAATATAACTCTACACAGGTCACAGATCTTCATGGATGATAGCTCTACATGGATGATAGGTCTACATGGATCATGGCTCTTCATAGGTCATGGCTCTTTGTGTCTTACTTTTCTGCCTTCACACTGGCATGATGCAAAGGTCCACAATAATCAGGAGAAATTTAGAGGGATGAGGGGGTTCCCATATTTTAGTGATATTCCAATCAGAGACTGTAGGACAAACTCAGGATGTTGTCTCTTGAGTTCAAAATAATCTCAGATGATCAAAAATCATCTGCAACCCTCACAGCATCTTGCCAATGAAACAGTCAGCTCTGTGTGTGATAAGCAAGATCTGTGTATAAGACGGGCCCAGAGGTGGCTGCAGCCTTGGACCTTCATGGCTCTCGGCCTCTAGTCAGCGAGGTGTCCAAGGAGACAAGAGCAGAGAGCAGTGCCATTCCCACCTACAGGGCTCTCCAGCACTTCTGCTGCATTGCAGCCACCTCTCCCTGGCCTTGAGCTCACGGCAGGCATGTGAAAGGTTGGCCGGTGAGGGTCCTGTCCAGCACCACTGTAGCTGCTGTTAGGTCGCACCGTGACGTTACAACCAAGAACTCACTCAACATCCACAGCTGCAGTGCTCCCATTCCAGAACTGGCTGCAGGTCCCACTCAGACCCCAACACACTGCTATTTTGTTCAGGACTGCATGTTTCCAGAGTCACTGATTCAGGGACGATCTTGGGGCTAGTCACTGGGGGAATGCACACATCTGTGCCAGAGCCTCATATGCCTTGAGTTCTGGCTTGGCCAAAGAGAACTGCAGAGAGCTTCTGCAGTGGTTCTGCTGCCCCTGATGGTGGAGAGGGGCTCTGCACCTCAAGCCGCACCCTCCAGGGGGTCCTTCTCCAAGTAGGGTACCCTACAGAGAGCTGAGGCAGCTGAACAAAGATAAGCTGGCCTGATCCTGAGGGCCAGGAAGACCCCTAGAGACCTCATGCATTTATTCTTTCCTCTCCCACACAGCAACTGTGGAAAAGCCGATTTTCATACAATAAGCAGTATGTTGAAAATCGGGGCTGCGCCACACAACCAGGCTGAGAACCAGTGTGGACCTAAGCAGGTTCCCGCCACATGGGTTAAGATGGCGAAGTGAGCAGTTCTGGCACTTCCTGAAACACCTGCCCCGTGTGCTCCAGCCCTGGTTCCTAATCTGTGGGAAGCGCTGAGAGGGAAACACCACGACTGGAGCAAAGCCGGGCAGCCCAGGTGACCGCACTCCAGCGGGCTCCTTCCCACCGGCTCCTCTCTTTGCCTCAGTATGTTGTGTGTGCCAGGGATTATCTCACAGTGAGATTTGGAAGACAAAGAATGATGGATAAAATGAGAAAAACTGCTGGGGAAGCAAAAGCATCTAGCACCTGCCCGTCCCACCAACAATGCTCCATGCACTGGCTCCACCGTAATCTTTAATTCACCATCTGCTTTATAAGAATTGGACTCCCAGTTTATCTGGTATAATACCTTTGTGCATCTCTCAGTGGTAAGAACTGAAGGGAACACTGTGGGCTCTAACATCTCTGCTCGCACCTGCAGCCCCGGTGGGTGAGTCCACTCCAGGAATGAATCTCCAAGCTTCCCAGGTAGCGCCTGTGCCACTTGCTGCTGCTCCAACTCCAGCCCCAGCCAGTCCATCCTAGATCTGCCAGTGCTAAGCCTGGACCCTCTCTCCTGACTTGTTTCCTCCAATCCGAGGGAAGAAAAGGTGGCTGCTGTCAGGCAGGCTGGTGGGAATATGGGTGGAGGTCTGGAGGAGGGAGAGGCTGGCACAGAGAGGAAGCAGAGGGAGGAGGTGGCAAGGAGGGTGTCTGGGGCAGGTGACAGGGTCAGAGCAGAAGGAGATGGACAGCAGAGATGGTGAGCAGGGCAGGCCATGCATGGACAGGGTGATAGTGGGCAAAGCATCCGCCCTACGTCATCATTGGCACGTGCAAGCATCTCAGGCACATCTGCCCTTTCTGACTCTGTCCCTTCCATGGAGCCCGTGTGAGAGCTCTCCAGCTTCAGAGGAGTGGCCATGAGCACCAGGACAAGAATCGTACCTGCTGTGAAGGTGGTGCTTGGACACTGGGCATGACGCCCGGGTCCTTCCCCCAGGGCCAACACCCTCAGACCCTGCCCAGGGAGGGCCAGGCGTAGGCTGCCTTCATTTCAGGCCAAGTAGTGACCTCCCAACATCCATGTCCACCTGCAGCCTCAGAATGGGACTTTGGAAACAGGGTTTTTGCAGGTGTGACCAGCTCAGTTAGGAGAAGGTCACATAGGAGTGAGCTAGGACAAGGCCATGTGAAGGCACAGACACAGAGAAGGAGGACGGCGGGGAAAGAGGCAGAGCCTGGAGCGAACAGCTCCCAGACAAGAAATGCCAGGGACAGCTGGCAACACAAGCAGGCGGGCAGGACAAGGAGGGGACCCCCCTCCAGGGACGTCAGAGAGCTCCTATCCCTGCCCACACTTTGATCGAAGCTTCCAGGCCTCCAGAACCATGAGACAATACATTTCTGCTGTTTTAGGCCACCCAGTTTGCAGTACTTTGTGACAGCAGCCCCCGGACATGAATATGTCTGACGAAGGTTACCCCTTCCTGCTGGCCATTCCATGGCCTCATTCTGAGGCATCCATGAGGGGCCTTCCCACTGCCAGAGCTCCCCAGACCACCCATCACAACCACACTGCAGCGAACCTCCAGCTCAGAACCGGAAACAGATCGTGGTAGGTGAGAGTGGCAGGACGAGGAGGGGGCCTTCTTCATTTTATAAGGAGTTACATATTACTGTGGCTTTGCCGTGTCTGTGATCAGGATGTCCCAGAAGAGCTTTCATCCTTGCTCTGATGGACACAGGCACTCACACAGGCCCGCACGCCTGAGCATACATGCACGCACAGGCCAGCCAGGTGCCATCAGTGTCATGGTCACAGGTTGGTCAGTCAAGGGAAGATGCCCAGGCAGGTGCTGGGTTTTTAGAGAAAATTCATGATGCTGCCGGAGGCTTCAAACACCTTCTCTGCTCTACCAAACGGCTGCAATGGAAGCAAAGTCGGGTGACTGGTGCCGCCCAGACTCTCATTTCCCTTGCCACTTTCTCGTGGAATTGTCAGAACACCTAAAGGTGGGAGGATTCGATTTTCGACAACTGGGCGCTCCTTCCACGCACGGGCAAGGGTGGCCTCCCTGCGGGATGATGGCTGCTGGCTGTGCTGGCTGGGCCCCACCAGGCATTGCTGCCAGGCTGCCTGGGCCACTGCAATCAAGCAGAGTGGTCATTAGCCATGCCGGGTGGGAACAGTTTTAATGATTTAATGAGATCTACTGCAGCCAAATATTATCTCTTAAGCAGGTCCCAACCCAGAGCCGAGAGTAAGACCGTAGTGTCCCCAGGCAGGAGTGGCCATCAAGCTTCAGCCATCGGAGAACAGCATGATGGCAACCAGGGCCACAGCTTCACTATGGATTGCTCCTGGGGGGCCCGAGGCATCCCAGGCTGATTTTCTGCATGTGTGTCCACCTCCAAGGGATAAAAGCAAGACCTCAGAATGCATTTCTGGATTTACCTCGTAACTCAGCTGATACCAAACGGAACCTTACAGTGGATGGACACAGACTGTCGCCTAGCCCACCAGGCAGAGCCAGCTCACCACACGCTCACGGAAAACCACGGCCAACAAGCTGCGCAGAAAGCTTTCTCATCATGGAATCCATTCACAAATGTGGTATTAGGAGGATTCTACCCAGACGTAGATGTGGAAAACTGTTAAGGGGGAAGCCAGAAGAGGAAAAGACCGCAAAGCCTGAGTAGAAGTCATTACGCAGCAGCTGAGAGGCTCTGGAGCAGAGAATGGCACTGATTTTTGTGGCTGAGCAGAACCTGATCCTTTGGAAAGAAGAAATTCCGAAGCATGGCCCAGCTGAAGGTGTTCGGCCCCAACAAATCCAAGAAGAAGGTAATTTTGTTTTACAAATTATTTTCTTTTTTTGTTTTTGAGATGGAGTCTCGCTCTGTCACCTAGGCCGGAGTGCAATGGCACAATCTTGGCTTACGCAACCGCCACCTCCCAGGTTCAGGTGATTCTCCTGCCTCAGCCTCGCCAGTAGCTGCGATTACAGGTGGCTCCCATCAAGCCCTGGTAATTTCTGTGTTTTTTGTAGAGACGGTGTTTCACCATGTTGGCCAAGCTGGTCTAGAACTCCTGACCTCAGGTGATTTGCCCACCTCAGCCTCCCAAAGTGCTGGGATTATAGGTGTGAGTCACCGTACCCAGCCTACAAATTATCTTCTAGACCCCCAGAGACACGGAATGACCATGTGACTGAACACCTTAATGGTTGTTTTTTCTGGACACCTGCGGTATCAAGTCTGACACATTTCCAGACCTAAGAAATGGACCACATCCATCAGTATTAGCCTTCTAAGAAGCGGAAGCAACTATCCTCTCAATTTCCATGTTGCCAGAAGACTGCCAGTTGATCAAAACTAGTAAAATATCATAGCAAAACCCAAATCTATAACTCTGTAATTCTTCAGAGACCCAGGAGACCCATCAGAAGATCGCTTACTCCTTTCTTGAAACAGCGTCTTTTGGGATTGTATAGCCTCGAGTCCTTCCCTTAAGGGTCCTACCAAAAACAAATGGCCATTTTTCCTTGAAAACATCTTATTAAGGCAGAGAGGAGGAAAACGACAATATTTGAAAGTGAACCAATTCTACCGCCAAAGATAGCGTTATCTGATAGAACGCTCTTGGGTTATTCTGAACCACACTCTCCTGTTATCCAGACTTTCTTCATCCGGCCACACTCCCACTCGGGCAGCACCCATGAGTTTGGGCTTGGGACTGAGAAGGAACGCAGAGCAGAGAACGTAAACCTCTAGAACCCGACACTGGTCACCAGGCAAGCAATGTTTCTACCGGGGGCGGCCCTCGGTCCCCGTTAGGGCGCAAGGGACCCGTGTGTGCCCCGATGTCCCCACACGGCTCGGCGTGGCTGCCTGCAGTGTCTGTGTGCGCCAGCCTCGTCACACTTTTCAACGGGAGAAACGCACTCCTGACAAGACTCCGGAGGAAGCGTTCTAACCCTGCGCAGAGGAACGCTGTGCGTGTGACCTTGTTCAAGCCTCTTGAGCGCCCTGACCCAGCGGGCTCTCTCAGGTGCCCGTGAGCCTTTGCTTGTGTGCCTTTCAACCTGGCTCGTTTGGTGAAATTTCCAAAAAGGACACCCATGGCCGGGACAGCAGCCTAGACTGCAGGGCACCCGCAGGGACAGGGATGCGGGTGAGAAAGCACGAACCGGGCTCCCGCGCACGAACCTGGCGTCCCCTGAGACAGCACGACCGTGGCTCCCGCGAGAAAACATGACCGTGGCTCCTGCGAGAAAACACGAACCTGGCGTCCCGTGAGAAAACACGACCGTGGCTCCCGCGAGAAAACACGAACCTGGCGTCCCGTGAGAAAGCACGACCGTGGCTCCCGCGAGAAAGCACGAACCTGGCTCCCGCGCACGAACCTGGCCTCCCGCACAGGAACCTGGCCTCCCGCGAGAAAGCAGGAACCGGGCTCCCGCGAGAAAGCACGGACCTGGCGCCCATGGTCCCAGGGCTTCCAGAAACCCTCCTCTGCCCCGGGCAGCCGGCTGCCTTCTTCCACCCAGCAACCGAGCTCCCACCTGTGCTGCTTCGGAAGTGACCTGCTGGCCCTCACCCCGCGTTCCAGAGGGAGCCCACGTCCTCTGCACGGACACCCCATCAGCAGCAGACACCTCCCATGCCTTTTTTGTAGATCAGTGATTTGGCTGAAGGAGAGAAAACTCCACGAATAGGGATAACGTTTTCCTCTCACATTTAAAATCGCTGCATGTTGCTTTAAGAGTTCAAAGGGCCGCACTTTGCCCCGTTTCGGCTCCACGGCAGAGCAGTCGAGGCCCGCAGCAATGGGCCGCGGCCGCACCGTGCAGACGGGCCCACACCCCGGCCCTGGCCACTTCTGAGCACCGGGAGGAGGCGCAGGTCAGCCCTGCTCACACAAACACGGCCACGTGAAGCCAACACACCACCCCGATGGCGTCCACGTCGCAGCCGAACCCCTATCGACTGTTGTCCTGACTTCACTCGCCCTCCTGTGCCCCAAAAGCCTACCGGGGCCACCGGCTGGGGCTGGGCAGCCCACCTGCCCGAGGGAGCATCAGGCCCCGCCAGGATCCTGCCTCCCACGTGGAACAGGCTGCTGCTGAGTCACCAAGGAGGACTGTTCCGACTAGGAGGAGCCCAGAAGCAGTTCGGCAAGCCCTTCGCTGTCCCGTGTGTGCCTCGTTCCCACTACAACACGCAAATCCCACCTCCCGGGCAAATGTCTAGGGCCCCTTGGTGCTGGGAGTGGCACCGATAGGGTGTGGCAGGGTGATAACACCCCGCTGACCACACAGGAAAACAATGTGAGTGTTGGGATACGTGCAGGAAAGGAGGCATGGCCTGGTCCTTCAGGAGGGCAGCGCATCACCTGGTAAACTGAGGCACGGGAAGCTGCTGCCCGCGGTGTGGTCCGGCAGCACAGTGAGCGCCTGGCCTCCGTTTACTCATCTGTACCTGAGTGTGGCTGCCCGGTGAGCCCTGCCACCGTCCCCTAAGAAAAAAAGGACTCTATCCGACAGGCTGGTGCCCTAGGAAAGTAACAAATCTGCCCCAAGTCAAAGGCTGGACCGTGGCCTCCCGCCCCGCTCTTCTCCCCTGCGCTGCCCGCCGCGGACCGGGCAGGGATGCCGCTTCTACTTATTATTATCGTTTTGAACCTGCCACTGAATCGTTCTGGGTTTTTACGCAGCGGCAAACGTCCCTCCTTTGGAGACAGTGTTGAGCTGAGGCCGATGAGAGAGGGAGGGTGCTGTTTTTGTGAATGACTCATTAGCACCTCTAGTGACTGGCAAGGCCTCCTCGGAGCAAAGAAAACTCACAGTAGAGAAATTGCCCCAGTGTCCTCTTCAGGGGAGGGGAAGAAAGGAAAAAAGTTGCACCGACAAACACGGGCGCCTTTTCCCCTTGGTGCCGCTGGAGAGGACACGAAACCCACACCTGTCTGCATTTGTACATTGAAAATATGTTGGTCCCGTTGCTGCTAATTTTCTCTTTTCTTTTTCTTCTTTTCTTTTTATTTCTATTTTTGAATGGGTGGGAATCATTCCCCTTTGCCATGAGGAATGCCGAAGAAATGAATAATTAAAAATGAAAAAGGAGTCTTTTCAAGGCTGTTTACTTGGGTGACACAAATGTTTCTTTCTCCTCGCAGGGCCCACCCACAGAAAGGAGCCGAACAATGCCGCGCTGCGCGGCCGCCCGGACGGGCCTCAAGAGCCCAGTGTGCAGAGCCCTGCTGGGCCCCTTCAGCTGACGCCGCGCCTGACAAGCCAGCCCAGACGCCGGCCGGCCCGCCGCTAATTACAAGGGCATTGTGGCTCGAGTGCTTTCTGTGTTTACATAGTTGGACAAGTCTCCCTTAATTGTCCAAAAAAAGAAAAAAGAGAAAATTACTAATATTTCAGAAAAAGGCCGGGCTGATCGAGGAGAAAGGATTTACTCCTCATGTGTGTCAATACTGAGAACAAAACCCAAAGCTCTTCTTCCACAGCACCCTCAGCCTTGGGCAAACTTGGACGGACTGCTCCATGAACTTCCAGGCCAGGTGCCCAAAGGCTTTTCTATCTGTAGACGGAGAGATGAGTGTCAGTAGCTTGCGGCTCTGCTTACAGAGGGTTTAAGTTATCCTAGCAAGTAAATAACCAAAGTTACATCATTTTAATCAACATTCATCATTTTAATTGCCCGAATCTCCATCAGAACAAAGTAACACTATAGTTTTATGGTATTTGATTAATGAGGGCAGGAAAATTGAAGTTTTTGCAATAAAACTAAAAAAAAAATCAACAGACTTTTATCGTTTTTTCCCTTGTGATTTTAATTTAATGGCTCGTGTTTTCATTACTGCAGAGGCTGTGCACTTCAGCGTGCAATTATGTCCCATCTGTGAAGCACTGTGTTACTGTGTTATTACAGTTTATTCTAGTAGCTTTTCAATCACTTTTGAGTTCGGCTTTACAAGTATTCTTGCAGCAGGTGGGCTTCCTGGCATGGGCCCAGGAACACACAAAGCGCAAAGCTGGAGTCTAATGGCAGCATATGCATGTACCGCGGAGCAGCAGCCTTCCCCCATATGCCGGGAGCAGCCCTTGAGCCTGCCAGTCACTCTTCTTACTGACTACAGTCTCTAAGTAGTTTTCTGCCAGGGAAAAATATACCAAGGCAGCAAATTTCTCCAGTGCACCATCCTTATTACTGAGACAACCCTGTCATTAGCAGGAGCACAATGAACCTGAACCAGGGATGCATACCAATTAGGCTGCACCCGAGCTCTTTCGCTTCTCATCTCCATGGAAACGCGCCCCCCGGCTGCAGTGGACAGGCAGGAATGTCCCCCCACCCATATGCCACCTAGTTAACACTGCACACTTTCATGTGAACCAAAATCCGCTCCAGCCCTCTCCGCTGCGGAGAGAAAGGAAAGAAAACAACGGAAGTCTCCGTCCACGGGGAGGCCAGCGCCTTTAGAAGTCCGGGTCTCACGCTGCCCCGGCTCCCAGCCACGGACGGGAGTCGCTGCATGATCACCCGCACGGCGTCCAAATCTAGAAACAATTCACTCTAGCAGGGAGAGTTTAAACCATCTAAAAGAAATTGCTTTATCCCATTCAGAAAAAAATGGAAACCAAATATTTGTTTTTAAATCGACAACGCGTCCCACTTCCGAGTGCCTAGGACAAGTCCAGCAGCGGTGCCAGAGCCCCTCTCCCTGGGGCTTTCTGCCCACACCCCCGCCCCCCAGCACAAAACGCACCCAAGGAAACAAAGACTCGGAAAGGGGCCAGCATTCTGTGAACTTTGCAAAGACCTGCTAACGAAGTCTTTTGTTTTCCTTCAGTATGTGTGTGCATGTGTTTGAGACAGGGAGAGAGGAGGATGTTTTCTGTTTGTTTATCAAAAGGTATCTTTTTTTTCTATTGTACTTTAGATTCTGGAGTACATGTGCAGATCATGCAAGAGTGTTGCATAGGTACATACATGGCAAGGTGGTTTGCTGCCACCGTCCCCCCATCACCTATACCTGACATTTCTCCCCATGTTACCCCTCCGCACCGTCCCTCCCACTATCCCTCCCCAGCCCGGTATGTAGGCAACTGAGGGATTCTGACTTTCAGATTTTCACATGGTGGGTTGAGGTTCCTGTTTTAATTTATAGTGTTAACTACCAGCAAAAGATACACCATGGCTTTATTTTCCTCCAAATTCCAGCAGCAAGTTGACGACAGGGCAGCCCCTTGCGTGCTGATGTCACCCCTCTGGAGCCGGCTGTGTCCCCATCTTCGTGAAGCGGCAGCCCCTCAGCAGCCGGCTTCTGAACCTTCGTCTTCCTACCAAGGATGTCGCATCACTTTCTTCATCCAGGGATATTTTTTTCTACCATTATCTCTAAACTGTCACTCACCTTGCAATGGGAAGAGATTCTCTCAAGCTGATGGCAGCAAACCACTGTGGCCAAAATGAGGGGTACCCGGCCCTCAAACCCTAAAACTGCTGTGGCCACAGGCTCTTTCTGTCACGTGTGTGTGCTGGGGCTCTTGGGGAAGCAGGAGTTCTGCAGTGAGCTGGTGCAGATTTAGGTTCCTGCCAAGCCACAGCCTGAGCCCAACAGAAACCTCAGTCAGTCCCACTGAAGGCACAAATAAGTGCCATTTGAGAAAAAAAATACACAAAATACAAGGTGCTGTCACATAATTAGTGCCGGTGACGCAGGAAGATGAAAGGTATAGGGGGCTGGGAAACCTGACTTCTGAGCCCGAGAAGGACTGAGACAGGACTCGTGATTTCCCCAGGTGCTGTCACTTATAGAACATTTATTTTTTATTGTAAGAGCAATTCTAGATATACGTGAAATTCACTGGATTCTGATGGGAATAATTTCCTCCTGCATAATGGGTCCCCATGGAAATCACACAACTCTGATTTGTGTTTTTAAGTTCAAGTCATCAAGGGAAAAGAAAACTTCTTTACTAAAGACAGAGTAATCCTCAGCCCACCTAAAGCTCAGCCGAGAAGGCAGAGGGACGCCAAGTCACAGGAAGTTTAATTCAGTGCTCAGGGCTTGGCCTTCCTCCCAAATACAAGAGGGTCCAGATGAAAAAAGAGATGGAACTTGAAGAACTCGGCAGCTTCCCCTCCCAGCCGCACTGGAGACATCCTGTATAACGTGTGAATCATGACCGAGACCCTGCCTTCCCTGACCCAAATGCTACAGTTTACAGATAGAACCACAGCCCGAGAGAACTAACAAATTTGTATTTACACTTATTTACGCTTTCTTCTTTCTCAAAGAAGATCTAGCACGCCTGCTGTGTCCCTGCCTGGCACTTCAGGCTCTACAGAGAGAGGATGTTCTCTTCACTCCTTGAAGAAGCACGGCTAATCTTTCTCCCTTCATTTACAGGTTCAGATGCGGCTGGGGAGATGTGAGCTCCTCAGACTAAACTGCAGCGTACTAGTCAAGGTCCGCGCTCCACCCACCCCAAGGGAGGCAGGGGCTTCTCGTCAGGAGGCTGCCCCGAAGGTCCGACGCTCCCTGTTCTGGCCACGATGCTTGATGACTCTCTCTTATTCCCATCCTCAAGCTCTCTAGGTGGCGGCGGCGACACTTACGGCCACACACTAGGAAATGAGGGGTCATCACGCTACAGCCCACCAGGCCTCTCTGTCCGTCCACTCACCGAAAAGTGGTGCCCAACTGCTGCTTGAGCTATGCTGAACTTCTTAGGGCAAAAGCTGTGCCCACAGAGTCACTGTTTTATTCATCTTCTCAGACCTGGGTTGCCCTTCTCCCGTGTTCAGCCTGGCCAGGGGTTGAAGGTGCCACCTGGTCTGACTGATGGGGTCTCTGTTTGGTCCAGGGTACCCCCGCCTGCTGGCTGAGTGCCCAGGCTAGTCACTGTTCTGATCTACTGAGTGGCCCGATAGAGTTTGGATGTTGTCCCTGCCCAAACCTCATGTTGGAACATACTCCCCAGTGTTGGAGGTGATGGGACCATGGGGGCAGATCCTTCATGAATGCCTGGGGCCGTCCTCTTGGGGATCAGTGAGCTCTTGCTCTGAGTTCACGTGAGATCTGGTCGTTTAAAGTGTGCGGCACCTCGCTCGCTCTCTCTGTCTCTCATTCCTGCTCTTACCATGTGATGTACTGCTCTCTCTCTGCCTTCCACCATGACTGGAAGCCTCCCGAGGCCCTCTCAGAAGCGGAGCAGATGCCAGCAGGCTCCACACTTGTGCAGCCTGCAGAATCGCGAGCCAATGAAACCTCTTTGCTTTATAAACAACCCAGTCTCCAGTATTTATCTATAGCAATGCAGGAACAGCCTAGCGCGTAGCCACTGCAGGGCCAGCACCTCTGTTCTTCTTAGAGCCTGCACTGCGGCATTTTACAGGTGCCCACCCTCTCTGGGACCATGCTTCCTCTTCATGGGTGCCATTACACGTTGAACTGTATCCCCCAAAAGATATGCTGAAGCTGTGTCCCTAGGACTCCACAGTGTGACGTTTTTGGAAATAAGGTGACAGCAGATGTAATTAGATAAGAGAGGTCATCCAGGGGTCAGGCAGACCCTAATCCAACAGCGATGGTGTCCTCATGAGGAGGTGGGGGTGGGACACAAAGGAGACGTACAGGAAGAAGGTATGAGGATGGAAGCAGGGACTGGACTGAAGCATCTACAAGCCATGGGACGCTGGGGCTTTGGGGCCACCAGACGGGGGAAGAGATGGGAAAGAATGTCTCTGCAGGCACTTCCGAGGGAGCACGGCCTTTCAGACGCCCTGATTCCAGACTGTGGGCTTCCAGAACCGTGAGAGGGTTCATTTCTGTGATTTAGAGCCACGCTGTTTGTGATACTTTATGACAATAGCCTCATGTAGCCGACACGGGGGCCCGTTAGACAGTGGCTCCCTAGGTTCATAGAATAAGGGAAGAAACAGGACATTTCACTGAAAAAGCAGTTATTTTAGGTTCTAAAGGGTATACAGGATGTTGAAGGGCTCTGGAGCCACACAGCCTGGCCTGCATTCTACTCAGTCTTCACCAAGGGTGGCAGTGTTCGTAACTAAAAGGTCTCAGTCCAATCTCAGCTCTGCCACATGGTGGCTGTGCCGCCTTGGAGAAGTGACTTAACCTCTCTGAAACTCAGGTTTCTTATCTGGGGACCGAAGACAAAATCAGCCTCTAAGTCATAAATTTCTATAAGGCAGAGTAAGTCAACCCGTGTAAAAAACCATGTCTTGTATATAGTATGTGATTAATGTCTGGGGACTCATATGTGTAATAAGATTTCTAGGGATAAATGCTATCATTTTCTCTTTTCAAAAACTATATTTAATTTTATGCTATCACTGTCCAAAGTAGTTTTCCAATTCCAAATCAGTCGTACATCAAACACAGGTTTCTTTTTGCATATAAAATAAAATCACAGACTTGTCTTAAGTGGGCAAGGAAAACCTGCTTTCTCGAATTGATGTACAACCACGGCTGTTCTCGGCTGCCTTCGTGGGGCAGCTCCTGACGTCCCCGCTGAGCCCCTGGTCCCGAGTCTGCGTCTTTCTACCAGCAGCACTCGACCCCAGGCCATACGAGGGGGTCTTCTTTTCACTAGTGTTCTCTTTATTTTCTGTCTCCTCAAGTAAATATTAATAAGTACCTTAAAAACAGGGATTGCATGTAATAATTCCTCCTATCTCTAGCCCTCACACATTATTTTCAACATGAAATGAGCTTAAAATATTAAGTAAGATAAAAAGCAAAAGACCAGGTGAAGGTCCGGTGCTTACGGTGACTGCGCATGCTTATGCAGCACTTTAGAGCCCATCGGAGGGCCTCTTTCCTGTCTGGGCCAGCCTGAGGGGCTGTATTGCTTTTTTTTTCTTGCAAATGAGGACATGAGGCCATTATGATTATTAGCATTTCATATACAGACGAAGGACCTGGGCACAAAGATGTTTGGGAGCTTATCCAACACCCACAGCTAGTGAGGACCACACCAGCACTTGAGCCCAAGCAGGTCGCCCCAGAATCTGTGCCGTTAACTACACAGCTATCATTCCCTCTTTGTGATCTGGGGAAGATTACGGTAGGTAACATGTGCCGTCACTCACAACGGTGCTCGGTCTTCAGGGCTCGGTAGATGCTGGCTCTGCGTAGGGCGATCACATAAAAGCTCACTCTCGTTTTTGGAAATGAAAATGGCACCGTATCAATTACATCACAACAACAGGTGAAAAAGCAGGGCCCCCTCAGGGAGAGTGACTCACACAGTCTTCTCCACGGTAATTATGGTCCCACATTATCAGCTCCCAGGGAGAAGAGCACATCTTGCCACAGGCACTTTGTGTGGAGACTCATGAATATTTAGGACCGGGCGTTTCCCTCTGGAGGCCGGATCTGGGGCAGCGGAGGGGAGAGTGAGGCTGCACCCAGGACTCTGAGGTTTGAATATCCCCTGTGAGGAATCTAATAAAGGTAACCTGGATTATTTTGAATCCACCCACTTATCAGTATGCCCTTCTAAGTAGGAGATTCAGATGAGCACCATTAAACCTCTGCTTCTATAAAATCCACACACTATTCATGTAATATGCGTGGTCAAAATACAATTAAGATATGGGTACATATGTTATAAATTATGCTTATGGCTTTTAAGAGCTATATGATTACAATATGTTGGAATAAGCCATCTGGAAATCTTGGTTATGGTACAAGCCATTGGGTGGGTGCATCTGAGTGGGGTGGGAAGGACACTCCTCAGAGTCAGAGAATCCCAAGTTCCAATGACAGTTTTGAGGCCTAACCCACTTGGGCAAATCACTTTTCATCCTTAGCATCTTCAGATGTAAAACTGGGATACATGCAGTCTTCCTGTTCTATATGTAAAAAAATAGAAAAGTAAAATTAAAATACTGTTCGTTCTTTCCTTCTTTTGCAGCATGATTGGGAAAATCAAATAATGCAAATATAGTTTCTCAATTATTCAACATTTATTGTACACCTACTGTGTATTACACCAGCTGTCCTGCAATGTGCCATGTGCGGGTGAGTCTGTCCCCCGGGAGCTGTCCTGCAATGTGCCCTGTGTGCAGGTGAGCCTGTGCCCCCAGCTGGCGTGGACAGACGCTCCCTCATTTACCCGTCCTCATGGAAACTGTTGATTTCTGGAGCTCTGTGTTTTAGCCAGCAAGCCCAGGTCTTTGCTCAAAATCAACAATATTAATGTCAAAGTGTATAGCAAGATCCTAATATGATAAAGCCCATTTTTACAATCTCTTATGAGTGTTAAAATAGGTATTAGTGAACAACCGATTTTATCTTTGTCCCATTTGCTGAAATTTCTAACCTGGATAATCTTTAAAGTCTATAGAAATAGACCTGGTCATTTTTTTTCCCATTTGGAACCATCAATTTATTTCACTTAAGTTATCAAAGTGCAAATCATAGCTCCTGGATTCTTACAGTCCTGGCTCCTTTTAAGCGGACGTAGCCCGGATGAAATTTCAACTCCTGCCTCTTGTTATGATGCAAGCTGAGACCTTGAAAGCTGCAAATGCAACAGAACTCTTTTCCAACTTACTCTGTTTAGTCCACCCCAGGGGGAGAGTAAATAAATGCAGAATGTGAACAGGTAGCTTGGCATGGGTACCATCCAGTTCGAAATCGCAAAAGATTGGTTTTTCCATGAAAATCCCTGGATGTGTATCTGCCTTGTCCTGACCTCTGAGTGGCAGCTGCCTGCCCCTCCCTTTTTGAAGCCCTCTCTTCACCCACCTTCTGTGACCTCACCTCACCCAGGACACCCCCTCACCTTCTATCCACCAACTGCCCTTGGGTAATAGGGCCCACTCTTGGGTGCGGCGAGGACAGGCAGGACACCTACCAAATCCATGCGTCTTCCCAACACAGGATACACCTGCACCCCGACCCCCCTTGTAGCTCGGCTGGGACCCATGACTGGGTTTTGGCGCCAAAGGCTCCTAACAATTCTCAAGACTCTGATGCTGTTTGGCTGGAAGGCATCTGAGGAGGAGGCCAGAGAGCTGGCAGCACCACGAGACGGAAGATCCTGGCAGGTCCTGGCATGTGCCTGGGAAGGTTGCAGGAAGCCTGTGAGGTGTGCGGGCAGCCAGCATCAGCAAGGGTGCCGTGGCTTCAGTACTAGCCAGGTGGTGCCAACGGCCCAGTGCTGCTCTCTCAGCCCCTGCTTCTCTCCGGAGCTTCCGCCTGCAGAGCCGCCACTGGACAGCTCCATGTCTGAAGACAAACTCCCCTCCTCCTGCCAAAGCCCCACCTGCTCCTCTGCCTCTGGGGACGCTTCCATCCACAGCACCGACGCTGGGTGATGATCCCCAGCCTCCCTGTGCCTGCACCCCTGCAGCCCCAGCGTCCTCCTCCCCACTCTGCTCAGGTCTACCTGAACCCCTGGCCTGGGCATTGGCAGCCTCTGTGCACCTCCCTGGCCCCAGGCCTTCTTCCAGACCCACTTCCCCCCGAACGTAAAGGAAAACACATTTGATTCGGATGCCGTCCTACTAACCCCCACCGTGCAACAGCGCTTTTCCATGGGGTTCCAGGACCATTGGAGATGCGGCCTCTGGACGTCCCTGCCAGCCTCGCTGCTGCTGGCCACCCCCTTCCCACTATAGACTGCCGCTGCCCTGCCTCTGCTGCCACCATCCCACAGGCAATCCTGCCTCCTGCCAGCTGTCACCTGGGCTCTGGGCTGCCTCACGCCCTGCCCTGCTAATCCTTCACAGATCTGTCCTCACCTATCAGCTTCCTGTCACTGCTGCCACGTGGGGTGGCTCCTGCACTCCCTGCCACATCTGCAGCTACAGGTGTGAAATGGAAGAGAGAGGAAGGGAGGAAGGAAAGGAGGAAGGGAGGGAGGAAGAGAGGAAGGAAGGGAGGGAGGAAGGGTGGGAG
>PVKV010027481.1:0-26368 GCA_004027835.1 Alouatta palliata | reverse complement strand
TTTTTTTTTTTTTTTTTTTTTGTATTTTAGTGGAGACAGGGTTCATCATGTTGGTCAGGCTGGTCTCAAACTCCTGATGTCAGGTGATCCACCTGCCTTGGTCCCCCAAAGTTCTGGGATTACAGGTGTGAGCCAATGCGCTCAGCTCTGGTTAGGCATTTTTAAGACTGATAGGGTA
Organism: Alouatta palliata; assembly: GCA_004027835.1. Lineage (NCBI taxonomy): Eukaryota > Metazoa > Chordata > Mammalia > Primates > Atelidae > Alouatta > Alouatta palliata. The sequence continues at coordinate 26,190 of PVKV010027481.1, read as the reverse complement.
GCTCACCAATAATTAGGGATAGAACTTATATCTAATTAGTTGCTCTAGTGGTCCAACTAATTTTACAAAATGCTGCCATTACATTCATATACCAGCCAGCAGCAGAAAGGAAAAGAGGGAGGAAAAATATGCTCTTCCACTTTAATGGTATGATCCATAATTAGCATACATCACATCAGCACACTTAGTCACATTGTCATACCTATCTGCAAGAAAGCTTGAAATGTAGCCTGTAGCTAGATGACCATATAGTCACTAAAACTTTTGCTGTTATATAAGAAGGGGAGAGTCCCCACCCTTCTTTCTTAAAGCAAACATTTTTTGAAGCCAGAGCCACTGCAGATGTATGATGCAGAGTTTATAGGCTTAGGGTGGAGTTTAGAAGCAGAGCTTACCTTTGAATTATCTCTTTGTGCCCAACTCAGGACAAGGAAGTGATAAACCCAGAAACTCATTTACCTAACATGAGCTTTTGAATGTATTACTGAGAATAATCATAATGTTTTGAGTTAAAGATTACGTACTAACCATGTCTTTCACCTTTCTTCCTATATTTGACTATTACAACAATCAGGTCAATAAATGAATATGTGAGCTTTTTCTATCAATAAAGCATTATGCCTAACATTGTAAAAAAAAAAAAAGAGAGAGAAAAGATATTGAGGAACACTAAGCAGTCTCTGATTTATTCAGATCTATTCTTTTGAAATGAGGCAAATGCTTTAGTAGGCTTTGCTCTGAACTTCTCTGGTTATGCCTTTCTACATGGGGTGGGAAGCCCACAAGGCCAAGGGGTCTTGCCTAACCGAATCCATGCCCTCCTTTTAACCTGGCTATTCAAAAGTTTAAAACTTCCTGTCTGAACAGCCCTGGTCCTGCGTCCATTGCCTCAGATGGGTTCTCTGGATGGTGAGCTACATGTAGTTCAAGAATATGAATAGAGGTTGGGTGAACAGGATGGAAATTCTCACATGTATGTTTGAGATCCCTTATAGTATCCACAGAGGCGAAGGTGGGAAGAGAACAGAAGAGCATTCGAGCCATGTTTTCCAGCACTGGAAACTTCTGATGCAGAATTCAGAAGAGCTTGAAATATCTAACATTGAATTTTGTGTTTCAGCTCATTATGTAGGTATATTTACCAAAGGAGGAAGATGGTATCACTTCTCTGTGGCTATATAACAAACTATACCACAACTTTGTGGTTTATGACAACAATCATCTTGTTGTTCCTGTAGGAACTGTTCCTCAAGGTGTAGGCTGGGGCTAGAGGACGCAAGGTGCCTTCATTCATATGTTTGGAACCTCGATGCTATCTGCCAATTATGGTGCATTTTTTCATCTCTGCATTGCCTCTCTTTCCATGTGTTTTCTTATTATCAAAGAGTTCATTATGAGTTTCTTTTCATGGCAGTTGGCTTCCATGATTGGTAAAAATAGGATGTTGCAGGCCTTCTTAAAGCCAAGTCACAAGAGTCACACTTCTACCACATTCTAGTGCCCAAAGTAAGTCACAGAATCAGCCCAGATAAAAAAAGAGGGCAAACAAGTTTAACTACTTAATGGGAGGAGTGGTAAAATTACATTGCAAAAAGCCATGCAAGATGGGAGGGGTGGCCATTTGAGAAACAATTTATGACAAACATTTTCCATTTAAGAGCTTTTAAAGAAAATCTTGATATGTCTCCATTTGTATTCTTGTCTCCATTTGTATTCTTGCCTCAGTCCCTACAAATATTAAGCATGTATCTGTTTTTTGTCCAAATATCCACTTATTCCTGCACATAAATTCCCTGTTCCATACATAAAATGCTCTAACCCTAATGAAGACATCCACCAAATCCCTTCCAGTTCCTTCATTCAAGTCCAAGGTCTCTGGGTGATGTTCAGTTCTTTCCAACTAGTCTAAAGGTGACGATTCACTGTGGTCTGTTGACCTATAAACTAAAAGACCAGTTATACTTCTTCCCTTGCATGTATTATACAATGGTGGAGTAGAATAGGTTCACTTTCTAGGCATTGTGAATGATAGCAATTGTTTCTCTTCAAGAAATCTGCTATTTAGGGAATGAAATAAGGGGTACACTCTGTCATTATAATATTGTTTCACAAACTATGCAGTATAATAGAAATTTCCATGCAGAACAGGGAGAGTAGAAAACACATGAAAGTTGGGAAGGCAAACTCTAAGGACAATTGAGTAAAGTTCTTGGTCAATCGAGTTGGACGTTCAGGTTTTGTTCCCTGGGAGAATAGCCCTGTTTATGGTTCTCCATGGCCCTGAGCCCTATGTCTTATTATTTTTTTAGGAAGTGGATGACAGATTATGTGATTTTGTTGGAAGTCTCACAGACTTTGTGGTCTCCTTCTTGCTGGGGCAAGGGATTTGGGGTTTCAGGGATGGCTCTAAGGTTCAAAAAGTCATGGGAATTTCATTGCTAAAAAGACTACAAGGTCAGTTTGCCATCACTCAATTTCCTAAAAACTTTATTGGTCTCTGATCTATTTGCTTCTGGCTACTGCCATGTAGTGATAACCACAGCCAAAGATCTGACATGGTTTATAACCTTGGAAAATCTAGATTTTTATTAATTGGCCTCCTTCCTGCTTTAACATAATGGTGGTAAATTTGGGACCATCTGCGGGAGAGTCTTGGGTCGGGTGGCAATAGACTTAATCTGGTCTTTGCTGCTGGAGCATTCAGCATACTTTGGGCATTAGTCATTGGGCTTTATTGAGGAAGTGAGAGTGTAGGCTAATCTGGTGAGTTGGCTGACTGAAGCTTGGTTATGAAATTTCCTATTACAGAACAAACTGAAAGTGATATAAATGGGTTTCAGATACTAACTTCTTATTCTTTATTATTTGGTGAAACCATTATCCTGGAGTGGCTGAGAGAAATGTATCTGTTATGACTAGTTCCAGATTTATGTAGTTTTCTTTCTCAAGCATCTTCTTACTTTTGTCTTATTTCATTTTGCATGTAGTAAATTAAAGTTCAGATTTTTAGATGCATGCAGTGTATTAAACAATTATAATAATGAGGATTTTTTTTGTACCTTCAATGCTTTTCCATCATGTCTCAAAACAATTTTTTTTCCATTTGTGTTGCATTTCTGCTCTGTGTCTGTTTTATTATTTAACTTCTCTTTTGCCTTCAAGGCTCTTTCCCCTGTATGACTTTTCTAAATCAGCACTGTTCAAGAGATACAGAAAGTAAGCCACATATATAATAAATAAGTGTTCTAGTACCTTATTAGAAAGCATGAAAAGAAACAGAGGAAATTAATTTTAATATATCTTTTAAAACTCAACATCAAAATTATTATTTCATGTAACCAATATAAAAATTATTGAGATACTTTATTTAAATTTGGTGCACATTTTAACCTTAAAACACAAAGATTTGGATTAGCAATATTTCAAGCACTCAATATATACTGAGTGTAGTTCTTGATCTTTGGACTAACTTGGGATGTAACTAGGAAATATTCATTATCAAACGCTCTTTTCTAGGCATTGTGAAGGATAGCAGTTGTTTCTCTTCAAGAAATCTGCTATTCAATGGATGAAATAAAGAGTACACTCCAATATAATTATAATATTGTTTCTCAAACCATATGGTTCTAGAAACGCAAATTTGGGTCATTCTTGCTAGAAATAAGTAAGTCCCTTCAGTTTTTTCTTTCTCTAAACAGGGAGGCAATATAGGATAATTATGATTTTTTCATTTGGAAAAATAATAGTCGATTCAATGAAAAGTCCACCCAGGTATTATAAGTACCACTTTCCATCTTTTGCCGAAAGTTTTGACATGCCTGAGACAGGCAGTCCAACCCAAGTCAGAATCTTCTGCTATGTATATCTTTGATGTGAAATTATCATAGGAAAGGCTAAACATTAGTCTTGGAAAAAAATTCCTCTCATTTATAATGAACTGAAGTTAAATGGCACCCTTGGTTCACTTCCCTGCAGTAAGCACTTACATCTCTGGGGCTATAACCAGGGAGTCAACAGTCTAAATCCCTACTTCAAAAAGTATGTGATACTTATATGAGGGTGAGTAAAATGTCTGCCTGCTGGAATTCATCAAGTCCTCCAGTTTTTGGAGCTATCTTTTATTCTAATATTTGAATAAAAAGGCTCAAATTTCCTTTTATAAAATAGCACTACATAGTTTCAATCCACTTCTCCATTCTTTTGTGGGCTAACTTTCCCTAAAATATTTGAAAAAAAAATTGGGGTTGCTTGAAGTTTGCTTCTTTACTGTCATCTCCAGGACTCATTATCATGTCTCCTGCTGAACGTCAGGCTTCTGTTTATTTTGTGGCTGGTCCCCCCAGCTTTGGAACTTTGATTCTGTTTCTCTATTCCCCAAAATACCATTAATATTAATGACTGAAATTCTGGGCAAAACATATTTCTGTGGAAGACTTGCGAAAAGTAGAATTTCCTTACAGTGAGAAAACAATTCTATAACTGAATGCCCTTCCTGAAACCATGTTCCTGAGAATCCTATCTGTCTAGACTAGAGTTCTTTAACAAAACTTTCTGCACTGTCCAATAAAGTAGCCACTGGACACATGTGGCTATTGAGCACCTGAAATGTGGTTAGTAAGGCTGAGGAACTAAATTTTAAATGTAAACTTAGTCACGTGACTAGTGGCTATTATGTTGGACAGAAAAAGTCCGGAAGACTGACTCCTTTCTTTTTTGAGGGTTCTCACCCCATTTGCCAACTACCATTTTGTAGTTATTAGTAAATAATTACAAAATTCCTGTTACTCTATTACACAAGAGAGATTTCACTCAATTTTCCCTCCTGAGCTTTGTCTATCTAGATTATCAAGGGAGCCCCCATTATCTTGTACAATAAAAAGTCCCTTGTGGCCCAATAACATAATTTCCTAGAAATGAAGAACCATTTACCTTGGTAAATGCTTACACCAAGGATGACTTCAGTAGTTGCAAATCATATCATATTTTCATATCAATATTTCATTAGGTTACACCTTTCTTTCAGCAAAATATTTTCTGTAGCTGGGAAAGAAGATTGCCCATAAACTCTTTCCATAGGTCATGTTCTGGAAAAGGAAAACGTATTGTCTAATATCTTATGGACACTTCTTTCAGACTACTTAATCCCTATGACATGCAGAGCTAGTGTTAGAGAAACTTTCAGGCAGAGCTCTCCAAAACCGGAAGAAATCTCTTAAAAAGTTGCATAACTGGGGAATGAGAGTGAGCAGCTATCTCTCAAGCATAAGGAAATGGGTGTGGTGAGAACATCAACATGACTCTATCCTGAGGCTTCAGCCTCCGATTTTTAGTCTTGAAAGACAGTGCTCGTTGCCAAGGTTTTGTCCCTTTGAGAATAGTATGCTCCTGTTTCCATTAAAATAATATTTCCTCCCATTCCTGCTCCCTATGATGAGATCCAGAGAATAGTATGTTGACCCTGTATCAACTCCCCTTTAAAGTCATATACTGCCTGTCTTGGCATGACACTCCTCCACCTAGAAATTTGCCTGTTTCCCAAGCCCCTCAACAAGAGAGAAGAGAGCTCTATAGTCAAATAAGCATATTTGCTCATAGGATCTAGAAAGCCCCATTCCTCTTGAAATTTTCTGCCATCTCATTTGTTGCCAGAATGCTTCCAGATAAGCCTTACCTTCCACATCATCGAGGATGGCTTTTTGGTGTGCTTAGTGCTTACAAAGTGCCCCTTTTCACAATCCTAGCTAAAGGGTGGCTTTTCTATTTCATGGAGTCATAGGTCATGGCCCTGGAAATACCTACCACCTTGAGCATTGCAATGTCTCTATGATGGTATTACACTCCAATTCTTAGACAATATTTAGAATTGCTTAGATTCAGATAGCACTGATCTCTACAATCGTATACCTTTCTTTCATTTACTTCATACAGACAGAATGCAGTTTTTGACAAACTGGGACAAATACATCCTATTTATGTTCATCTGTTCCAAATTGGTAGCAGAATGGTGAATTTTATGGTCACTGCCTACAGTCCTCTAAGTAGAAGGAAAAAAAAATACTACCTGCTCCTACTTCCTGAAGACTTGAATAATAAAATCCTGAAACCAAATTTTTGCCAATAACAACTTCTACTGCCCGTGTCTGAGCTGGTACTTCTAGTACCAGTTTTGTTACATCATGGTGTTTTTCTATTGGTTTCTAATTTTACCTTTTTTCCTCCTTATGAATTATTCTCGTAATTGAGATACCTTATTTACTCTATCATTTTTACTATTACTATTACTATTTTTACAATGTACTATTTATTTTTTCCAACTAAACTCAGTTTATTGTGGTTTAATAAGTACTGTTTTTTGAAATAACATCCCTAACTTAAATTGATTAATGTATTTTTGCCATAAAATTTATTGAGCATATACTATGTGGTGATATAGTTCTCAATGCTATCTGTATAGCAATGAGAAAAACCCAGACAAATCCCTGCTGTTGTGAAGTTTATATTCTAGTTAATGAAGACAGAAAATAAACACATAAAATATGTAACATGTCAGATGTTACAAGTTCAGTTAGAAAGGTAAAGCATGAGAAGGGGGATACTGGGAAGAATTGGTAGGGGTAGTTACTATTTTAAATTACATAGGCATGGAAGAACTCACCCATAAGTTAACATTTAAACATAAACTTAAAGGAGACAAGGGAGTGAGCCATGTCAGGATCTGGGGAATAGTGCTGCAGAAAGAAGGAAATAGCAACTGCAAAGCCTTGACATGTGCAAGAAATAGCAAGATGGTTAGTGTAGCTGGAACCAAGCTAAGGAGAGCCATAGAAGCTGAAGTCAGTGAGAGACTACATTGTGTTGTAGATACATGTGCTTTGCCTTTAATTCTGAATGAAACCAGACACTATAGGTAGGTTTGAGACACAAGAATGATCCATATAAACAAAAATATTTTCTTTCTTCTTTGTCATGCATGCTTAAAAATGAAACATCAGAATTGTGACCACTCTACAAATTTGTCAAGATCAGTTCTGGTGTAGTATGCATATGTGGACATGGAACAAGCAGCCATATAGTCAAGGAATTTCCTAACTTCCTTAAATCCATAAATTGTCCCAGAGAGTTATGTTTGGGATACAATTTCCAAAATTTCAGATGAGTCACCAGTTCCAGGCAAGGATATGGAAATACGGTGGAATCGTCACTGAAAGATCTTACAAGCCCTCATAACTGGGCAGAAAAGAAGTAGAGACACTAACATCTTGACATACTAGGAAACATCCTTGGGGAAAACTAATCTAAATTACATTTAGAGGATGATGAACCTCGGGGAAAAATTCTCCAAATATGTAAGAATGACCTCTGTGCTTTCAACCATTTTTCAGATGTGAGTGTTAATGGTATATAATTAACTACAATTAGTAGAGCTGAAGTTTTGCCATGCATCCCATTTCCATTACCACACCCACCACAACCTCCACGCATCTGCGAGTCATCATTATAATCAGCCTTTTCCAGGAATATTAAGCAATTTGCTAGAGAACAGACATCTGGAAATAAACGTATGTTAGCTTGAGTATGGCCTTTTAGTTCTGCAAATCATACTTGCCTTTCTCCAGAAATAATGATTCCAGTCCAATTCCTGTATCTTTTGAAGGAGAACAACATTGAGAATGGGCACTTCAAATTTCAAACACAACATTAAATTCACTGCGAATTTGTAGTGAATAAGGACTACATTTTAAGATTCATTATTCTAGAGCAGCAATATTAAATTTTCACACATATTTACAATAAAACAAAAGAGACATAACACTCACTCTAGCTTTCGGCTCTTTACAAAGAGAGCAGTAAAACTTTAAATCTTTTAGAAATAAAATTTAAATATAGATAATGTGTTTGTTGAATTAATTTAATCATAATCCTATCACCTAAAATCACTCATCATTATTTTGATATATTTTCTTTTTGTTTAATCTTTTTTCTTTACTTTTGTTTTTGACAATATTGAAACATCATATTTATAATTTAGATATGCACATAATTTTACCTTACCATTTACTTAACATGATGTCAAAGCATTCTCTTTGTTGTTTTATAAACTTATGAAAATATTATTTTAGTGTGACATTTTTAAAACATTATATGATCATAAACTTCACTAAAATTCTCTATCGCTCATGCCCTTTAGTATAAAGTTCTAAAATCTTTAGTGAAGGATACTAGGCTAGTCATGATCTGCCCCTCTGCAGTTTTTGCTTTTTCTCTAATTTTCCAATCACACTTTTACCTCTGGCAATTAAGAATGCCTTTTTGTTTTTGAGTCAATGACATTTTCTGACTTTTGGCATAATTTCACTATTATTTATGATTTTGCTGTTATTATTTGGTATAACAATTTCTACTTATTTTTAAATACTGAAGTTTAGAATCTGCTTTTCTGGACAGCCATTCTTGACACCCTTCACCCAAACCTCATCAGTTGCTGATTTGGTTCTCCCTACTCTGACCCCATAACACCACTGAATTATAAGAAAACCTGTTTCCTCCTGTAGATCAGGAGCTATGTAAGGGCAGAAGTCTTATCTTTTTCATATTTGTATGAATAGTTCCTAGCATAGTTTCTGGCACATAAGAGGAATTAATATATATCAAATGAATTACTAAGTGACCATAAATTATCTTCTTTTCTCTGTCTTCCATTACTGAGGGCTTGTCTTCCCCAATATAAACACCTTGTCTTCCAAATTCTAAACTCTCCTTATCCACTGCCAATAGTATTCAAGTTACTATTTTTATTGATTTATTCACTTTGGTCACTTTGGGTCTTAGAACTTAGAGTTCTTTGTACTTTGGATAGTAAATTGTGCTAATGACGTTATAAAAATATCCACTAAAATAAAATTGAAATTTAAAAAGGACAAAAAGCTATTGAGAATAACTATAAATCTGCAAATTTTAAGTACTTGTATTGAATTTCACACCTGACAAATATTCAAACATAAATGACGATATTCATTTCTAATGTCACCGCAATTATAAACTTGGTGGTAGATGTACAGGTTTCCCATGGAGTTTCTATAATACAAACTGAGGATTGTTGAGGCTACCTTTTAGGAACACAGTTAATTATCCTACTCTGAAACATCCTCTTCATTGTAACTTTCCTTTTGGTGATAATGAATCAAGAGAAGATAGACTTTGTATGGATGTGTATTTAGTTTCAGATTCATGAGCTTGGGTAAGTTATTCAACTTCATCATCTGTAAAAGGGACAGATTAATAATGTGTAACTCATGAGACTTTGAGGATTAAAATGTAACTTCATGAAAAACTGTATAATATCAGGCTTGTAGTGATACGTATTTTGTGACTTTGAGTCTAGATGCCCGATCAGATGTTTGAGTGTAATTTTTACCATCTATGCTCTTTCTCCTTGTCATCTAAAGGAATCTATTCTCTTTTTTATTCTAATAGTCTTCTAATCCCTATTCTCCAAATTGCATAAACTGGGTTAATTCAGCAATCTGTTTCATGAGTCAAACTAAAAATTTTCTCTTTCCCTGCTAGTCAGATGTCTGCATTTTCTTAGAATTATGGCCAACACCATTAGTCTGTATTGAAGGTTAGAGAGGGATTTTGCTTATTCTTGAACAGTTAAGTACTTAGTTACCTGTCCACACCTAAATGGTGTGTGATTGCTACTTATATACTCGCCAACACTACCACCTGACATTTGAATATTGTCAATTAACTTATAAATACTTTTTCATGAAATTCAATCTCCTTTTATAACAGAATACACATTTGAACAATTCAGAATAATTCTTTACATATGAATTCTTCCATATATTTAGGTAGATTTTCATTGATATAGTCAATAAGTATTTTATAAGATATTTTGACATTTATAATGTGTAAATTACTATATTAATCTTCCTAGAATAATGAATATTAAGTAATATTCCTAGAATAAGGTAAACATAAATAATTTTTTCTCCTCAAATATCTTACAGCCTAATGGGGAAAAATACACATATGAACATATAACTATAATTTCATTTTAATCTAAGATTTCTAAATAAAAAGATAACCAATAAGAATAGAATTCTATTTCAATTTTTATACTTTTAAAGGTCAGAATAATTAAAAAAACCTTTATTTTGAAATGTAGTCAGCTTCAAATTATCAAAATAAATCTTTTTGTGAGGTTGTAGAAGGGTATGGTGAGCTGCTATTTCTAAGAATTATTGGGATATTTTTTGTAATTCTATTAAATTTATAGGGTTGAATTTGGTGAAGTCTTAATTTTTTGGAAGTTTGTTTATCTGGGTGGCAGAACATGCTAGTATTGTGGCTAATTTACAGCCTCCTGCAAATTTTAATTGTAAACCTCTTTGATACAGTGGTTTGACAGAATAGATTATAGATTTGGTTTTATAAACAGTCATTTTTACTCTCTCTCTTCATTTTAAAATTACCATGTGGAAACTGCTTCAAGTTTAATAAATAGATTAATGTTCCTCAAAACTTAGAGTTGGATTTAAATTGGCCTTCTTTTATAAATTAAACCAATCCCTTCACATGTTATTATTAACTTCATTGTGGTTATGCTTCCTGGCCAAAAGACATAGAGACTATTTTGAGAACATATCCCCCAAATATATGAAAATACCACACATAAAATTCCTAATCAAACACACCAACATTTTGGATCCCAGAAATTGCCTACATCCAGTGAGAATTCTTTCTCGTCTCATTGCCCACTCACTTGGCCAGAAGAGCACGGGCTCTGCAGTGGTAGGAAAGATGGAGTTTCTGGACTGAGAACTGGATGCCAGCAGGAGAGGTGGTCATTGGCATATTGGGGAATGTAGGGCTTGTTGAAAGGGGCACATGAGAAAGTTTCTATCGTCTCTCTTGATCTGCTTTAGTCTTTCTATTCCTCTACTCCATTGAAGACTCAAGAACTCTCTTCCTGGAGCAAATTAAAACTCCTTCTCTCTCAGTACCACAGAAGAAACAATGGTGTCAAAATGAGAACAGGAAGAAAATGAAGAAGCATTACAATTATGGACATTGAATGATAAAGGTTCCTTTTGAGAAATCTCATAATAAAAGGTATTCTTGAGAGTCACTGAAAACTAAATAGCGCCAGGCTATGGCATTTGCTTAGACTTTCACACCTGCTGTTCTCTTGTAAAATTTTAGTCACCTGAGCTTCTTTCTTCTCTGTGAGGGCATTTAGAATCTGCATTTTGAGATTCTAAGAATAAGATGAGATTAATTAGCTATACACGGATTCAATCAGACCTCTGCACTTCTTTTTTTTCATTCTTATTCCTCTCATAAGGACGTACCTGGAGTACATTGCATAGTCCATGGCCGACTGTCAGCAGAATGTGGTTGAGCATGGTTTGGAAGCAACAAATCTGCCCCCTACTGATAATAGGCAACCTTTCCTTAAGCCTCAGTGTCTTCATCAATAAACAGAGATGATGACAGTGCCTAAAGTCACAGTGAAAATAAAGTGTGGGTTGGGCGCGGTGGCTCATGCCTGTAATCCCAGCACTTTGGGAGGCCAAGGAGGGTGGATCACTTGAGGTCAGGAGTTTGAGACCAGCCTGACCAATATGGTGAAACCATATCTCTAATAAATACAAAAAATTAGCCAGGCATGTTGGTGCATGCCTGTAATCCCAGCTACTTGGGATGCTGAGGCAGGAGAATGTCTTTAACATGGGAGGTGAGGTTGCAGTGAGCCAAGATTGCCCCACTGCCCTCCAGCCTGGACAATAAGAGCAAACACTCCATCAAAATAAAGAAAAGAAGAAAATAAAGTGTGGCAATGTCTGAGAAGAGCCTGAGCACAGAGCCTAACACAAGAGAAGTGCTTAATACATGTATTACTATATCGTCTTTACTTCCGCTTCTTTTCTTTTTTCCATGTTTTTCTTTTAACCTCCCCCTTTTGTCACCACTATTGATGTTGTAATCACCACAATTTTGTCAGTGGCAGTGCAAGGCACTGAAGTGAGAAGCTGTGTATGGAGTATATGAGGCAGCGGCATCTGCCACCATGAACTCTTTCACTGAGACCAGACCTTTGCTGTCTAACTAAACAGCTACTGGAAAAGGATTCATAAGATACACTTGCAACCGTATTTTTCCACTGTAAGCTTCTGATCAACTTCCATTCCAAGTAGACAGTTTACCAGAGTGGTTCGTAGTTATGAACATGAGAGAATTATTCAATTCATTTTCTTGTATAAAACTCTGACTATGGGTTGCATTTGTCTAGAGGAATTTACCTGAGCTTGACAAATAATCACATGTATATTTTTATTTTAAATATTTCATTAAGGCCCTACATGGTGGAACCTCCTATTTTTAGGTGATTTAGAGTAGCTGTCTCTTTCAAAAAAGGAAAAAAATTTAAAATTTAAAATTTAGGCGAACTGATGAGTTATAACTCAGAATTAAATGCCAATTTGGATAGAGCAAGAAGAATTAAGTACATTTATTATTTTATTGTATAATTAATTCATCCTAACAAAATCAGCACAATATAGGAAAAGGTTAGAAAAACATAAAAAGACTCATTATTAACCACATATCTGGTGTATAGTTTGCATATTTTTCTCTGGCCTTTGCATACATATTTTTAAAAAATACAGTTGTGGCCAGGTGACGTGGCCCACGCTTGTAATCCCAGCACTTTGGAAGGCCAAGGCAGGAGAATAACTTGAATCTGGAAGGTCAAGCTTACAATGAGTCATGATCAGATCACTACATACCAGCCTGGTGATGCATTGAGACCATATTAAAAAAAAAAAAAAAAGATTATATTGACTTTAAAAAAAAATTTGCTGTTTTCATTTAATACTAATTTTTGCTTAAAACAATATTCTTAATGATTGCTTAATATTTCATTGCATGAATGTACAATAATTTACCCACTTCTGCTAGTGGACGCATTTATCTTTTTGACAGTTGGACATATACTTTGTTTCCAGTTTTACAGTATTATAAACAAAGTGATGTTGAACATCTTTATACCTAAATATTTATCTTTATCTGGGGGGTGCTTTAATGAAAAGAATAATGATGCCAGTGGTTTTAAATGTAACTTTTATAGTATCCTTTAATTTTAATTTTGGAATTCAAGCAAAAGAGCATGTGTTTTGAAATAAAGGAAAAAGGATCTGCTTGAAAAGAGGTGGCTGGTAAAATAGCTGTAACCTCAGCATAACTTTGACAAAAATTGAGCCAAAGATTTAGCTGAGGAGGAAAAGGAAAAGAAAGACATTATCATGTAGAAAGAAAGAAAAGTGTAGAAAGAAAGGACAGTATTATACTTTGAAATAAGGAAAGGACCAAGAAGTTGGAATCGACATATCTTTAAGATTCTAAATTAGGATTTTGGAAGTAATAATGCTACAGACTTTCATAAAAAGAAAATGAGAAACTTTGTGTATTAAGCTTTAAGAAATTATTTGACATTCAGTTTCATATATTTGCATGAGTGATACTGAATTTTAGAATGCATTAAGATAAAACATAAATTAAAACTCATCATTATATAGATAGTTGTTGAAATGGTGAGACTGACAAAGAAGGATTCATTGAACACATACATCCACTATGTGTGCTTGATATTCAAAGGAGTAGCAAAATGAAAATTCAAGGGCAAATGATGAGGTGGTGGATAAGCATAAATAGCTTCACCACAAAAATGAATTTGTTTAAACTATATTTGAACGTAATTTAGTTTTAGTCATGGCTGTAAAGTAAAACATACAGAATAGGAAATCCAGTATTGTCAGCCATCTCTTGTAATAATTAAAAAAGGAGAATAACCATGGGGTGGTGCTATTCAACAAGAAATCAGAAATCACAGCATAAGAATTTTGATGTTTATTTTGGCTTACTAATTCTCTCGAAAAGCACACTGAAACTGTTAAATCTTCAGGAAACAAACACTGGAAATTTAAAGGGACAAATTACTGACTGCTCCATCTACCTCATTTCCTTAGGCCATTTGAATTTTTGGAAATATTGCAAATAAACGAATCTGTGGTTTTCTGGAATTGGAACAAGAGCAAGGCTCAAAGACACTCAGACAGAATGCTTCCTGTCTTGGAAAGAGCCTGCTGTGAGGCCATGGGCAGGTTGAAAGGCAGCACACAAGGAACAAGAGAACAAAGGCCCTTCTATTTCCTCGAGTTTACATTTGTCAGTTTCTCCATTGGCCGGACACCTCCATGTGTTTGGCAGAGAGTGGTTTTGGACTGAACAATATGGAATCTTTCCTGGGACAGGCATTGGGTGATTTACATTAATATAAAAGCAAGTGATTTAAAAAAATATAAAATGGGGCAGTGACACTGAAAAGTGAATAGTTTCACTTTAGTAATGCACAGTACTTTTGGTCATTTTGAGCCATTTTGAAATAAGCATCAAATGTGCTGTATTTTTTTCATAAGCTGTAGTTTATAAATTAGATTAACTATATATTTCATAAGATTTATATAAGACTCAATATGGCCTAAACTAGTATTCAAATTTCATGCTTTCCCTCCTAGACAATTCTTATGGTCTCTTAAATATTACATGTGGCCTCTAGAGTTAAACCAACTTGGTTCACATTTGAAAATGGGGGTTAGGGAGGGAAGGCCCCATAACAAAGTTTTTCATCTCAGTAAAAATGTTTACAATGTCAGCTGGAATTTTTAAAACATTGTGGAAATACCCAATAGAAAGATAGAGGCCAAGAAAATCACTTGGAAATAAGATGTACAGAGGTAAAAATAAGTCAAAATAAGAAAAATTGGAAGTGCTTTAGGCTTGCTGCATGTTTGGGTGAAGAATTCTGCGAAGTTGAGTGGCTCTCTGGAATTTAAGAGGGATGCTACTATTTGGGTATAATGGGAGGACATAGTTTCCTCAGTAGCTAGCACATTTATCTCTCCTCAACAACTAAACCGTCAAACCTGTCCTGACTGCTGGGTTTGCCTAGTGTTGACAGAATCTCAATCTTTCCTACTTAGAACTCAGAGGGGAAACACTTACAAAAAGAGGCTAAATCTGAAAAATGGACAAGGGGATCAAGAAAGAGGATAGGGAGTTACGGTCAAAGACAGATTTTGCCCCTCTCTGGTCCCTGATCAGGGAACAGAAAGCAGAACTTAACCCAGAGAGAGAGCAAGCTCTATCATGCTCTTTCCTTCACTGCTAACTGCCAGTGATGTACCATTTTCCCTTTTCTTTTTCTTCCAGCTTTTGTACTCCGGTTTCCCAATTCAATATGCTGCAATAAGGTCATCAGATTTCTCCAAATTATCTGGTCAAGTCGTAATTTTTTTCAGTCATCTTATTTGACACCTGATTCAATCATCCACTGAAATTTCACTTCCTTTGGTTTCTATGAGAACCTCTCTCCTGTGTCTCTTTCTGACTACCTGAATATTTTCTGTTTCCTCCTCAACTCTTGCTACTTGAATGTCAACTCTTCTGGATTTCAACTTCAGACTTTCTTTTCCCTCCAGTTCTACCTACTTTTACAGGATGAGCTACTTCTCCTGGGCTCATCTTCTAATTATTTGTTGATAAATCTCAAATCCATGGCCAGCACAAGTCTTTGAGTTGCAGATATCACTATGTAATTTCCTAGATGTTTTATGGATATCTTCTTAAAAATATCTGCAGGCACTTTAAACTCAGAAAATCCCATACTGATATCTGGCCTTTCCTGCTGAATCTTCCCCTTGTTTTTGATTTTATTAATGAAGAGAGCTCTACAAGTTCCCTAGCTAGAAACTTTGGGTACATCCATGAGTCTCCTCTCTCTTATGTCCTACATCTCATATCCATCAAAAGTCTTTGGAATTACATGTTTAAATATATTATACATTTATGCCTTATTTATCTTGTTCATATTTTATTTTATTGCTTCCCTGAACCATTCCAATAACTTCATAACTTGATTCTCTTCTAGTCCCCATTTGGTCCTTCATACAAACTAGTACCAGACCTAACCTTCCAGAAGACAAATCAGATCACAAGTCACACTTGCATCTCATAAACTTTTTCGGTTTCCCATGATCCATTAATTAAAATCCAAATTCTCTCATATCACATCTAAGATTATTCATAGTTGGGCCTTAACATACTTTATGTTTTACATCTCCTCCCATACCTGTAAGCCATCCCAAATGACTCCTTGTCATGCAAAATCTAATATCTCTGCCTCAAAGATTTCTTTCCCCATTTTCCACATTATATTGATAAAGACTCAGGTCAAATATCAATTGCTCCATGCACATATTTTTCTAGTGCCTAATACTACATAAGAATTCTGTGTTTGTTATTTTTCTAATACTGTAAGTCTGAGACTTAATAAAGGACTTTAAGTAACTAATTAAATCATTCACTTATTTTGTATCAACATTTATGAGTAATTAATCTATGTCAGCTACCAAGGTGGGCCATAGGAAGACAAGAATGGAGACTCAATCTCTGCCTTTGAAGAACTTACAGTGTATCAGGTAATGAAGAATAAGAAATGCATTTTTATAATGCAATTATCCACCTGAATACAATTTGTCCACCCTTTTGCCTTCATGAATGACTGAACCTTTTCAGTGCCAAACATGAATTATGTGCACATGAAATGGATCTTCTCTTAGGCTTCAGGTACATGTCTAAGACTCAGCCAACTCTTAGTGTTTTTCTCTTTTCCTTCTTCCTCCCCTCCTCTTCCTCTTCTTCCTCCTCCTCCATTGCTGCTGCTGCTGCTACTGCTCCTCCTCTTCCTCTTCCTCCTCCTCCTCCTCAGTATAAGCAGGGCCTGCAGGACTAAATTTGTTTTCTTCTCTCCTCGAAAGCTGCCTTACCATCATTTGATTTACTTAGACTTGACTTCATTTTTTAGAAAAATTAAAAGATTTTTGCGGATACATAGTAGGTACATATATCTATGGGTTATATGAGATGTTTTGATATAGGCATGCAATGTGAAATAAGTACATCATGGGAAATGGGGTATCTGTCCCCTCAAGCACGTATCCTTTGAGTTATAAACAATCCAATTATACTCTTTACGTTATTTTAAGATGTAAAATTATTATTGACTATAGTCACCCTATTGTGCTACGAAATAGCAGGTCTTACACATTTTTCCCCCTTTCCTTGTTTCTTGTAAACACAAGCAAGCAGGTGGTTTCATTAGATGAGTTTTACTATTGCGTGATCATAACTGGGAAACAGTGGAGAATAGAAATAATACTCAGGAACAGGATCTTCAAAAATTAGTATTTGGCATATTGTTGCCAAAGTAACTGGTGTCCCATTGGTTTTCCACTTTGTGCTTTTATTCCAAAAAGTAGACTCACCACATTTCCTCCTTCTTTCTAATGATCACTAAAGGGCTTGCTTACCCCATTCTCATTGGAGATCTCTTTCAAAGCAAGGAGGCTGGGAAGATCTGCCAAAATAGCATAAAGAGAGCTAAGCTAATCATCAACTTAGGTGGCCCTTCAAATTAAGGAGGTGATTCACATGTCTGTCTACCTTTGGACACAAAGACATCTGAGTCTCCCTGACGCATGCCTCATAAAGATGGTCCATCTTTTGTCTCTACCTTACAGAAACTTATTCTAGTGGTTCAGTTTATACTTTTTCTACCCTAACTTCCTCTTATATTCTCCCTGGGAACTAACAGTAACCACTTTTCCTCCCCTCTTCCCTTCCTTCATCCTTTCTAAAAAAAAAGCTGCTTTATTGAAGTATAATTGATGCACAAAAACTGCACACCAAACTTGGTAAATTTGGACATATAGAAACACCTATGAAACAATCACCACAATCAAAGTAATAGAGATATCCATCACCTCCAAACGTTTCCTTGTGCCTCATTTTTGTTCTTATTATAAGAATACGTACTATGTTGTGTAACATATCTCTATAAATTATTAGTCCTGCATAATTGAAACTTTATATTCATTGAACAACATCTTACTCTACTCCCAGGTCCTTGAAACTACAATTCTATTCTCTGCCTCTGGGTTTGACTATATGAGATACCTCATAAAAGCGGAATCATGAACTATTTGTCATTCGGTGACAGGTTTATTTCATTTAGCATAATGTCCTTCAGTTTCATCCATATTGTTTCAAATGGTAGAATTTTTTTAAAGGCTAAATGATATTCCATTTTACGAATATACCATATTTTCTTTATCTGTTGATGCCAGGCATTTGGGTTGTTTCCATATTTTTGTTATTGTGAATAGTGCTGCATTGAACATGGGGTGCAGCTGTTGCTCCAAGATCCTGATTTCAATTCTTTCAGATAGAAATTGAAATTCTATTGGATTGGAATTCCTTTGGATAGGAATTGAAATTAGGAACTGAAACCAAAAGTTGAATTGCTGTATAATATGGTAGTTCTAATTTTAATTTTTTGAGGAATCTTCATATTGTTTTTCATACAGCTGCACCATTTTTCATTCCTACCAAACAGTGTACAAGGGTTCCTATTTCTTCACATCCTTGCCAAGAAAACATCTTGAATGTGCTCAATCTTCCGTGATTTTGAAAGCTTCTACAGTTTGAATGTATATGTCCCTCCAAAAATTATATATTGTAACTTAAACCTCAAAGTTATGATATTAAGAGGTAGGGCCCTTGGGAGGTAATTAGGACACTAGGTCTCTGCTCTCATGGTTGGGATTATAAAAGGAATAGAGAGTGCAAGTTTGTTCCTTTCTGCTCTTCTGCCATGTGAGGGCACAGATTCTATGTAAGGATGTAGCAATAAGGTGCCCTCTTGGAAACAGAGAGAAAGCCCTTATAGACATGAAATCTGAAAGTCCCTTGACCTTGGACTTCCCAGCCTGCAGAACTAGGAGAAATAAATTTCTATTATTTATAAATCATCCAGTGTAAGGTATTCTGTTATAGCAGCACAAGCATACTAAGACAGAAGCTAAGAAGGGTATGAACTGGTTAGTGCTTAGTTAAGAGGAGGAATTTTATTTTATTGGTACACTATTTTTTCACATGCCTGAAAGTTTGTTAAAGAATGGTTGAAAACTTTAATCCCACAGAAGCACAAGACTTGCTAAACACTAAGCTCTAGGAGAAAAGTATTTTTTTGTTTACTTTTAATATTTTGTTGTCTGACTTGTAACAAATGCCTAAAATAATGCCTTATAAGTATAAGCAAATATTTTTAAAAGAATAAGAACATTATGTTTTAGTGTGCTTAGTTGTAATTATTTTAATTAAATGAAAAATGTATTTAATATTTTAAAATAAATCTTATTAGTAATATTGAGTGATAAGAACTCAAATCATTTCTACAACTTCAGCTTTTTCAATTTAAACAGGTAATATAATCAAAATAATTTATTTGTTGTCAGTTGTGGTTATTTTGTAACAATGATTTATTTAAGTATCTAAGTTCTGTATCAAATTATAAATTGTCCATAATTATTGTTTTTATAATCAACTCTAGTGAGCTGGTGGGTAGAAGTTAATATTTTTAATCAGCGAAGACTAAATTAGGATAGTTGTTTTTGAGTATTTAGTCATTCTAGTCAGTGCTTGTGCTTAGTTATTGTAAGTTCTATGTTCTCATAAAGACAAAAACAAAATTGTAATCAGCATAAATCCGATACCACCAATTTACTTGTTTCCTATTTTTTAGGAAACATTCTTAAACACTAATTGTAAGAATTAAGTGGAATCCTTAAGTCTTGGGTAGGGCTCAACAATCTGAGTTCTAATTAGTAAACGGGTGAATCTGGTTTGGGTGGGTGGTCTATAATTACAGTGTCTTATTTTCAGGGTCAGACTTGCCACATGTGTAATGAGACTCAAATACAGTCATCATCTTTACAAAGGAGTATGTATTTAATTTTATATTCTTGTTATTTAGTTCTTATATGAGATTGAATACATTATTATACTTAACATTCAGTTAGTATTCAGTTTAATTCTCTTTTAGCATATGTATTCATTTACAATACAGTTCAAGTTTTCATTGTACATTATGTAGTTTTGTGACTCTAGCAACATTTCTTAGCCTCTCTGGGTCATAATTTACCAATTTGTAAAATGGAAATAGTAATAACTCCTTACTTGATAAGATTGATACCAGATTAAATGAACATTTGGGACATGGTAAACATCAAAGAAATGTTAGCTATGATTATTTTGATTGCTTCATGGATTCATTATATGAAGTTAAATAATTTTCTAGATTTATTTTTTATTGTATATACAAATGATAGTGTGTACATGTGCAAGTTTGTTCATTACATTCCCAATGTATGTATGCCCATTGTCCAAAAGTTCTCTTTGGTTTAGCGTTTGTCCTGGGCAAAATGTGTCAAGATTTGGATGATAAATTGTATGGTCACCTTGGTGTGTACAATGAAATGTTCTGAGAGCACAGAACTGTTAACTAAATAAATACCAACCAATTACAGATAATGGCTATTTTTTTTCTGTGAGCAGTGTTTTCTTTTTTTTCTTTAGACATGAGAAGTTTTGTGGGTTTAGTTTCTTGTGTGCTATCTGCTAACCTGACCCCTATTAACTGTTTTCATTTCTAGTAGTATACGAACTAAGTTAAACTTCTCAGAAGGGACTCTACCAGTGACGTGGATGCGCTTGCCAGTTACTCAACCCTGATGCCCTTGAACTCACTCAAGGTTAAGTTTATGAATCAAAATTAATGATATTACTTGCTATATCAATGGGATCTCTCATGCAGAGCCAATTCTGCTAAACAAGTTTCAATAATTCTATCTGGATTAATTTTTAAAAGTCAGTTTCTCTATCCTTTTACTCTTTCAGTTTCCTACAAATAATTTAAATAACTACATCTCATATATACCTCATCTAAATGTATCAGCTTTTTTTATAACAAGCATATTTATAACAAGCATATTTAGAATATGTTATCTGAATCTAATCAGAGAGGAGATACTGTGACCAATAATTGTTAATTCAGGCTCTTAAATTTCTGGTGCAAATTTGTGTAGAAAGTTGATTCCAGTATAGTAGAAGAGTTCAAAGAAATAAGTTATATTCTTACATATGTCTCCCATTTTTCTAGTTTTTGGCAGAATTACATTTCTCCCTCTTTTTCTTTTTCTTTTTTTTTGAGATGGAGTCTCACTCTGTTGCCCAAGCTGGAGTGCAGTGATGTGATCTCAGCTCATTGCAACCTCTGCCTCCTGGGTTCAAGTGATTCTCCTGCCTCAGCCTCCTGAGTACCTGGGACTACAGGTGCCCATCAGCGTGCCTGGCTATTTTTTGTATTTATAGTAGAGTCAGGGTTTCACTATGTTGGCCAGGCTTATCTCAAACTCCTGACCTCAAATGATCCACCCACCACGGCCTCCCAAAGTGCTGGGATTACAGGCATGATCCACCACACCCAGCCTCTCTCCTTTTGGAAGCCAAGTTGAAGTTTTAAATGATGGGTTTCTCCTGGAACTACGGATGTAATAAAGCATGTCAAGGAGCAAATACAGATTTTCCTGCCTGATCCAAAAATGTCACAGTGTGTCATGCAATGTCAAACAGCATGACTCTGTAAAGATAGTACACAACATTCCTCTGCCTTTAGAACCTGTGTATATAATCTACAAAATATTTCCTTTAAAAAAGAAAAATGTAATTCTGGATATTTAACATATGCCAACAGAATCTGATCTTTTTTTTTTTTTTGAGACATAGTCTTGCTCTGTCATCCAGGCTGGAGTGCAGTGGTGCGATCTCGGCTCACTGCAACCTCTGCCTCCCAGGTTCAAGCCATTCTCCTGCCTCAGCCTCCCGAATAGCTGGGATTATTACAGGTACCGACTACCACACCAGGCTAATTTCTGTATTTTTTTTTAGTAGAGACGGGATTTCACCATATTGGCCAGGCTGGTCTTGAACTCCTGACCTTGTGATCTGCCCGCCTCAGCTTTCCAAAGTGCTAGGATTATAGGCATGAGCCACCACACCTGGCCTCTGATCTATTTTTATAAGTTGTTTGGGGAAGTGAGCAATGAGTTAAAGAGGGAATGTGTACATATGCATGAACACAAACACATACAATGACAAACAGGCCAAAGCAAGTTTTGGAAATCCTGTAGTCCTCTACTTTTCTTGACATACATTTGCATGTAACATCCAAATCTGTGCATGTTTATTAGTGTTTTGCTTCTTTCCTAGAAACTCTTTGAGGTTCAATTAAATTTTAATTTTAGATTATTGACAAATAATTTTTAGTATAAATATATCCATAAAATATTTAGGACAGCGATTCTGGTACATTGTATCTTTGTTTTCATTAGTTTCACAGAAGTTCTTGATTTCTGCCCTATTGTTATTTACCCAAAAGTCATTTAGGAGCAGGTTATTCAATTTCCATGTAATTACATAGTTTTGAGTAAATTTCTTAGTTGATTTTGAATTTGATTGCATTATGGTCAGAGAGACTGTTATGCCTTCAGTTCTTTTGCATTTGCTGAGGAGTGCTTTACTTCCAATTTTGTGATCGATTTTAGGGTGGATGATGGGAGGAGAAAGAGGATCAGGAGAAAAATAACTAATGGCTATTAGGCTTAATACCTGGGTGATGAAATACTTTGTACAACAAACCCCCATGACACGAATTTACCTATGTAACAAACCTGCCCTTTTACCGCCGGACTTAAAAGTTACAAAAAAGAAAAGGAAATATTTAGGACATATTTATACAAAAAATCATTAAACACATTTAAATTTGAATTGCATATAAATAATGAATACTTTAGAATACATACATCCTAAATATATTATAGATTACACTTCTAAAAAAACTGTTGATTATCTGAAATTCAAATTTAACTGGGTGTTCTGTATTTTTATTTGCTAAATCTGACAATGTTAAACTAAATCTATCTTTCTTTTTCTTTTACTTATACTTTAAGTTCTGGGATACATGTGCAGAATGTGCTGGATTGTTACATAAGTATACATGTGCCATGGTGGTTTGCTGCACCCATCAACCTGTCATCTACATTAAATATTTCTCCTAATGCTATCCCTCCCTTTGCTCCCCATCCCCCAAGAGTCCCCGGTGTGTGATGTTCCCCTCCCTCTGTTCATGTGTTCTCATCATTCAACTCCCACTTATGAGTGAGAACATGCAGTGTTTGGTTTTCTGTTCCTGTGTTAGTTTGCTGAGAATGCTGGTTTGCAGCTTCATCCATGTCCCTGCAATGATATGAACTCATTCTTTTTTATGACTGCATAGTATTCCATGGTACATAAGTGTCATATTTTCTTTATCCAGTCTATCATTGATGGGCATTTGGGTTGGTTCCAAGTCTTTGCTATTGTAAATAGTGCTGAAATAAACATGTGTGCATGTGTCTTTGTAGTAGAATGATTTATAATTTTTTGGGCATATACCCAGTAATGGGATTGCTGGGTCAAATGGTATTTCTATTTCTAGATCCTTGAAGAATCACCACACTGTCTTCCACAATGATTGAACTAATTTACTACAGTCACACCAATGGTGTAAAAGCATTCCTATTTCTCCACATGCTCTCCAGCATCTGTTGTTTCCTGACTTTTTAATGATCACCATTCTCACTGGCTTGACATGGTATCTAATTGTGGTTTTGGTTTGCATTTCTCTAATTGCCAGTGATGATGAGCTTTTGTTCATAGGTTTGTTGGCTACATTAATGTCTTCTTTTGAGAAGTGACTGTTCATATCTTTCACCTACTTTTTGATGTGATTGTTTTTTCTTGTAAATTTGTTTAAGTTCCTTGTAGATTTTGGATATTAGACTTCTGTCAGATGGATAGATTGCAAAATTGTTTCTCCATTCTGTAGGTTGCCTATTTGCTCTGATGAACTAAATCTATTTTTCAATTGAGTCCTTAATCTTTAGAAAGGAGGCTAGCTATGGTTTAGTACATTCAGCAATGATGGACAGAAAATTAAGGGTATTTGGCTGATTAAAGTGATTAAGCGGCTCTTGTGACCTCTTCATATGAGCAATACAGAATCCAGTGTAATCAAACTTTAATACAGTGAAAAAGTGTGAATACCTCTTTACATTCAGTATAATGGAGTTTGACTGGGAATAATATGTTGGCTATTATTAGCAGTTGTACCTTAGGTAACATGTGAGCAAAATACATTGCAAAGAGATTTGCACAGTCTAGCCATGTGAGAGGTTATTTGATATTGACAAGAGTGCTTTGAGTGGCTAAATGGGAATAATGCTGATAAAACGTATTTTTGTCAATGAGTTCATGAGAGGTCTGGTGAATGGTAGCAAAATGAACAATATGAGAACTAAGATTACCATGACAACTTGAAAAAGAAAGGATAGGGTGTTGAACAATGAGAACACATGGGCACAGGGAGGGGAGCATCACACACTGAGGTCTGTGGGGAGGAACTAGAGGAGGACCAGCGGGGGGTGGGCAGTTGAGGAGGAATAACATGGGGAGAAATGTCAGATATAGGCGATGGGGAGGAAGGCAGCAAACCACATTGCTATGTATGTACCTATGCAACAATCTTGCATGTTCTTCACATGTACCCCAAACCTAAAACTCAATAAAATATATATTAAAAAAAAAAAAAGAAAGGATACCGGGTACAGTTGAAAATAGAGGATGTAGAATCACTCTATTAGAAGAATAAAATAGTTTCCCAATATACAGGTAATAGCATGTAGGCAGATAGAGAGGACCTGATAACTCAAAACAGAGTGGCCAGTAATGTAAATTTTTTTAAAAGCAAAGAGATGTGTGAAAAAATAAGTGAAACATGGATGAACAGAAATCCTCCTACCTTAATCAGCTCTAGTCAAAGTCAGAGTGGGACTATATGCTAAAAATTGTAAATTAAGGAAAACTGAAAAATGGAATGTGAGAGACAAAATAAGAGAGATAGAAAACTGGCAATGAGAGAGGGTAAAGAAAGGTGACGATTTGAACAGCAGGAGAAAAGTTTTCAGAGATATTTACTTACCGAAGAAGATTATTAAGAAAATGGAAATTATTCCCACAGAGCTTTACTTTCTTACTATAGCATGTTAAGGGAAAATTCTCTCATGCTTCTTACTTGAGTCATTTTCTGTCAACTTTGTGGGAACAGAGGAACCTAAATTGATATGCCTTGATGACCTATGAGCTACTCAGCTATGAACTACCCAACAGGAAGTAATATTCTCACGATTTTTTGGGGCTGGCTTTTTCTATGCACATATTTGGTCTTCCCTTACTCATCTTACAATACGTCAATTAATTTTATTGAATGTGTAGCACTGTGACGGGTCCTACAAATATAAAAATGTATAAGTCACACAATCTTTGACCTTGAGGGTTTTACAACTGTGTGTGTGTAAGTGTGAATATGTGTTGAGAGTGACTGTAAGTAATCTGATATTTCTGAACTATAAATTTTATAGTGGGAAAACTTAAATAAAACACAGGTGTAAGAAGAATATATATTAGTACTCAAAATGAATGCATTAATATGCATACCAAGTATATAAGTAGAGAGAACAATAGTATGCTAAATAATGGCCCAGAACCTGTGTTTGTTTTTCTCCATCACCTTAGAGACTTCTTTACTAGCAGAAAATATTCAAAAATTCTATATTCTATGCTTCTATGTGTGTATGTATGAGAGAGGGGAGGGGAGGTTGACTCAGAGTCAGTACTAAAAGAGTGAGAGAAGAAAACAGAAATGTTCCTGAAAGTCTTTCAACTGTTGGATGTCAGCCCTATGATGCAGTCCACAAATGCAGCAGAATTCTTGTGAGCTCAGGGCAACTTACATAGCAACCTTATCCATTCTATGAATTCCCCACTCACCAAGGTCATTATTATTATTATTATTATTATTATTATTTTTTTTTTTTTGAGACGCAGTTTCACTCTTGTTACCCAGGCTGGAGTGCAATGGCCCGATGTCAGCTCACCGCAACCTCCGCCTCCTGGGTTCAAGCAATTCTCCTGCCTCAGCCTCCCGAGTAGCTGGGACTACAGGCACGTGCCACCATGCCCAGCTAATTTTTATATTTTTAGTAGAGACGGGGTTTCACCATGTTGACCAGGATGGTCTCGATCTCTTGACCTCGTGATCCACCCACCTCGGCCTCCCAAAGTGCTGGG
>PVKV010027480.1:0-26369 GCA_004027835.1 Alouatta palliata | reverse complement strand
CCTTCCTTCCTCCCTCCCTCCCTTCCTTCCTTCCTTCCTTCCTCTCACTCTGTCTTGGGCTGGAGTGCAGTGGTATGATCTCAACCTACTGCAACCTCCACCTCCCGTGTTCAAGCAATTCTTCTGCCTCAACCTCCCAAGTAGCTGGGACTACAAGCATGCGCCACCACGTCCAGCTGATTTTTGTATTTTTAGTAGAGACAGGGTTTCATCATGTTGGCCAGGATGGTCTTGATCTTTTGACCTTGTGATCTGCCCGCCTCGGCCTCCCCAGGTGCTGGGATTAAAGGCATGAGCCACTGTGCCTGGCCTAGTAACAGAATGTGTAACTGTTTGATGCAGCAATGTTCCCAAGGACTGTGTATGTCAACTGAGGGTATTTGTGTGAGGCTTCTGTGAAAGTTATTTAAAGGTGGCTGACCAAATGGACAGGCAGCTTTTGCCCTTTTCCCATTCCTCTTCCTGCCTGGAACACAGATGTGATGATGGGCAGAGCTATAGTAATCAGGAGAATGGAAGCTGTCTAGTTGCAATCCCCCAGAAATAGATGAGACAAGAAGGTGAGTGGTTCCAGGTGCGGTGGCTCACACCTGTAATCCCAGCACTTTGGGATGCCAGGGCAGGTGGATCATTTGAGGTCAGAAATTCAAAACCAGCCTGGCCAACATGGGAAAACCCTGTCTCTACTAAAAATACAAAAATCAGCCGGGCACAGTGGCACATGCTCATAGTTTCAGCTACTTGGGAGGCTGAGGCTGGAGAATCACTTGAACCTAGAAGGCTGAGGTTGCAGTGACCCGAGATCATGCCACTGCACCCCAGCCTGGACGATAGAGTGAGACTCATCTCCAAAAACAAGAAGATGATGAGTGTAAGTAGTTTTGGTGGCAATTGAAGGAAGCACTGGTAGAGGAGCTGGGAAGTAAGGCAGAAAGGTAAGAAAGCTGATAAAGGACACATTGCAGCTGGGGTCACCTGGGGCTCAGAGCAGCTAGGTGCTTCAGTGCAGAGCACATTTTAGAGTTATCCCACTCGAGGGATGAGGAAACTGGGTTATTTATCTACTATTGCTTGAGGGCTGCTCTTGGAGTGTGGAGGGGGTAGTCACTAAATCCCTGGCATTTCTGGCCTGCTCCTTGTGCTGATGAGCAGGACCCAGTACCCAGCAAAGGCCTAAAGTCAGAGTTGCAGGTGTTTGTAGATAGAAGTCTAGGTTTGGTGTTTGTGGGCATGGTGAATGCCAGAGGGTATATGGGCAGGGCTCTGACTGTGGCTGAGAAGAAAGATACGAGAAGTTTGAGTTCCTGATGAAAAGGAGTCACCATTCCTGCTTATCTCTGAATTTCTATACAAGAAACATTAAACCCCTCCATTAAGCCATTGTTTACTTTAATTAGTTGCAGGCAAGCCTGCTTCTAATCGAAATATCCCAACCCCATCTCCACTAGCAAACTATCTGTGGCTGCTCATATGATTCTTGGCTCAGTTTGGATACCGTCCCTTACATCATGCCTTTCATTCTTTTTTCATTTTTCCTTTCTTTTTTTTTTTTTTTTTTGAGACGGAGTCTTGCTCTGTTGTCAGGCTGGAGTTCAGTGATGCAATCTCAGCTCACTACAACCTCTGCCTCCCGGGCTCAAGCGATTCTCCTGCCTCAGCCTCCCAAGTAGCTGAGACTACAGGGGAGCACCACCACGCCCAGCTAATTTTCATATTTTTAGTAGAAACAGGGTTTCACCATTTTGGCTAGGATGGTCTCTGCCTCTTGATCTCGTGATCCACCCACCTTAGCCTCCCAAAGTGCTGGGATTACAGGTATGAGCTACCACACCCAGCCCTTCTTTTTTTCTTTAATTTTCACTAATATTTATTTTTATTTTTGACTACAAAAACAATATCATGTTTGTAGAAAATCACCCAGAAGAAAATTCAAATCCCCTGTAACCCTCTGTATTCCCACCAATCAGCTATAACTTGTTAATGTTTTCATATACATTATTTCATATAAACATACATTTACTTTGTGAGATTCAGATCACATTATAGGCAAAAGTTTTTACACTGCCTTTTTTCTCTCAAAATATATTATGGGAAATATAATATGAACACATTTTCTACATTCTCATATATTCTTCTATAATTGACTTGTTTTAAAAATTTACATATGGTAAAAATCATGTTTTATGTTTACGGTTCTGAGTTTTAACACATGTATAGATTCATGTGACGACCATCACAATCAGGACAAAACAGTTCCCTCACCCCCAAAATTTCCTCATGCTAACCTTCTGTAGGCAACTCCTCCTCCAGCCCCAACACCTGGGAACTACTGACTTCTCTGCTCATATAGTTTTGCCTTTTGCAGAATGTCATGTAAATGCCATATAAATACAGTACGTAACCTTTTGAGACTGGATGATTTCACTCAGCATAAAGCATAATCCATATTGCTGTGTGTATCAAGAATTTGTTTCTTTTCATTGCTAAGTAGTATGCCATTATATGGGTGTACTGCAGCTTATTTATCCATTCAACTGTTTAAGGACATTTAGGCTGCTTTTAGCATTTGGCAATCGTCAATAAAGCTGGTATCAACATTTGTGGACAGGTGTTTGCATAAGCATAAGTTTTGATTTCTCTAAGGTGAATGCTTTAGAGTGGGCTTGTTGGGTTACAACAGATTTGTCACTGATTAAAAAAAAAAAAGTCCCACTTATGGATATACCATGATTTATTGAAGAAATTCCCTCTTTGGGAATGTGTAAGTGGTTTCCAGTTTTTCACTGATATAAGTAAGGCCACAATGAACATTTCTGTAGATAAATCTTTGCACACATTTTAATTTTAAGGCAAAATTCCTAGAAGTATATTTACTTGATTAAAGGTTATGAATGTTTTAAAAGCATCTTATATAAATTACACTTCTGCCAGCAGAAGTCTCTCTTTATGGATATAAGTACAAAGAGAAAAAGTCAATTTTCTGCAGGTCAATAGTATTTACTTGGCATAATTCTTAAGGCAAGTTAGATATACTGCTTGATACAGTAGATTATTTGGGAACATTCCTCTCACACTGTCCTCTACCCTTGATAGGCTGTAAAACTCAAAGTGTTTAGAAAGGCTCTCAGGATGCTGACTTTCTATTTCAAGGCCCAATCCAGCATCTTGAGAGGGAGCTGGATAAAGCGGAGTTTCCAGAGTACAGATTCAGAAGAACTGGATTTGAGTCCTGACTCCCCTATCACTTCATGATCTTAAACCACTCTTTTTCCTGCCTGAGCCTTATTTTCCTTATATTCCACATGGGAATAATGATATCTCCCTCACCAAAATGTTGTCAGGATAAAATGAGGAAATCAATATGAAATTGCTTTGCAAAATGTTAATCACCACACAAATAATGTTTGTAGTCACATACCTATGATGCGTTGTCTGAATGATGGTAATTGTGGAATCAATTCTTTCTCTCTCACCTGGGCAGCATTTATCTTTAGCCTTGAATCCACTCCTAACTACTGTTAATGTGCCACATATAGTATAAAGTATTGCAGAGAGAAATGCCTTTGAATACTATCTAAATGCCTGGGATTACGGCACTTCTTTCTATATCTCTGTCTTCCTAGACAAATGGCATCTATACAATGGATCTTTCATTCTTAGCTAGACCATTTATTCACCATTCTTCAGCATGAATGATAAACAGATTAGTTTATATTTTATGCAGTGAAAAACAGAGGGCCACAGACTGATTAGTATTTTGCAATCATGAATAGAGCTGGTATCAACATTTGTGTACAGGTGTTTGCATCAGCGCAAGTTTGGTTCTTTTCACGGAAATGCAAGGGGAAGGACAAGACCATTAGCACTAGAATCATAGCAGATGCTATGAGAATGGCTGGACTGTTTAAGGAAGGAAGGTCTACAAAGAGAACTGTATGTATACACCACATTTTCATACAATGGAATATTGTTCAGCATTAAAAAAAGAAGGAATCTTACCATTGGTGACAAGGTGGATGGGTCTTGCAGACATGCTTAGTGAAACAAACCAGTTATAGACAGATAAATACTGTACGACTCCATTTATATGAAGTGTGTGAAACAGTCAACCTTATAGAAGCAGTAAATGGAAAAGTGGTTGCCAGAAGACAATGCAGGGGAAACGAGAAATTGTTATTGAATGGGTATAAAGTTTCAGTTATGCAAGATGAATAAGTTCTAGAGATCTTCTGTACAACATAGTGTCTATAGTTAACGATACTGTGTTGTACACTTAAAACTTGAGGAGATTAAGAGGGTACATCTCATGTTGTGTTCTTGCCACGCACAGACACACACACAAAAGAAAAGGGACACAAAACCTTTGTAGGTGGGATATGTTAATTATCTTTAGTTTGATTGTGGCAATACTGTCTTGGGTGTATACACATGTCCAAACTTACCAAATTACATACATTAAATATGCATGTTTTTGCATATCAATTATACCCCAAGAAAGCTATAAAAGTATAAAGAAAAGAATGGATACAGTGGAGGAAAACAAAAGGGAATGTACACAGGAAATGCCCCCAAATAGTGATAGCAATACAATTGCTGTCAAAGAAAAATATTACAGAAACTAGAATAAAGTGGGGTGAAACACATCAGCCTAGTTGGTGAAGTATAAACAATTTTAGAGCCTGACGGAGTAAGGGTGTAGAAGAGGAAGATATATTTGATCCCATGATCACTGGTGACCTCAAAAGGGCAGTTTCACAATAGTGATCACAAAGGTTGAAGGAGTGAGTAGACAGAGAGGAAGCAAGCATTTGAGAAGTTGTGGATAAAAAGAGGAAAATGTAAATGAAAAGGGGGGACAGGAGATTGTTGGTCATACCTCTCTTGTGCTCTGTAACCCAGCCTATTCAGTTCATTTCATTATTGGATTCGCCTAGGGTCTCCTTTATAATGTTAAATTATATGCAAAATGTATTTCCACCTTTTTCATTTCCTAAAGTCATAATCAAGATTATAATACAGTATTTAAGCTTTCATGTAGTTATTAATGTTGAATGTATATGTAATGTATGTGTAATTTTTCCCATTCCGATTTCTTTCTGTATGATTTCTATTTTATTTTGATGTGACACATATAGTTCCTGTAGCAAGAGTAAGATTTCTGTCATTTAAATGAAAGGCCAAGTTAAATTTAACACTTTTCAAAACGTTAAATTAAACTAAGGTTAGTGCTTTATATGTCTATATCATATATCAAAAGTAAAGATTCAATGAAAACTTTAAGATCACTTACTAAACTTTCAAAGATGGGCAGATTTTCCATAAAGATTTCAACAGCAGAGACAGATGGGCTACATTCCAGAGAGGAAGGTCACAAGAGTGATGAATGAGACCTCTAATGTCTGCCATAGCTGTGAAAATCTTTATGGCTAACTAAAATTCCTCACGAATAACAACCTGTAAATATTATATGAGCTGTCAGACAGATAACGCTGAGCTCTGAGATCATTGCACATGGTAAACAGAGTACTACACCATGGGACTTGTTAGTAGATTGCCGAGTCATTTAGAGTATCAGGCTCACATTTGATCTGGGAAGTCAAGAGTTCATACTAAAATACTTGGCAAGGTGACTGAGTTGCAGAGATAAAACTATATCTAATATCCAGGGCTGCTGGCTGCACAGTCCTACAAAGTCTAACAACCAAAGCTGAGTGGCATTACTCATGGAAAAAAAGCTCCTTCAAACTGATTTAATAGAAAACTTCAAGAACCAGCTGGGCGCAGTGGCTCACGCCTGTAATCCCAGCACTTTAGGAGGCCCAGGCAGGTGGATAATGAGGTCAGGAGTTCAAGACCAGCCTGGCCAACATAGTGAAACCCCGTCTCTACTAAAAACTAGCTGGGCGTGGTGGCAGGCACCTGTAATCCCAGCTGCTTGGCAGGCTAAGGCAGGAGAATCGCTT
This sequence comes from Alouatta palliata, assembly GCA_004027835.1. Classification (NCBI taxonomy): domain Eukaryota; kingdom Metazoa; phylum Chordata; class Mammalia; order Primates; family Atelidae; genus Alouatta; species Alouatta palliata. Next base: position 20,406 of record PVKV010027480.1, on the reverse strand, counting down.
GAATCTGAGAGACGGAGGTTGCAGCGAGTGGAGATTGCGCCATTGCACTCCAGCCTGGGTGACAGTGCAAGACTCTGTCTCCAAAAAACAAACAAACAAACAAAAAGAAATGGTGATTATTAGAACAGTAAGAAAGCAATCAAGCCTCCTAAGGTCAGATATAGGAAGATAGGTACCTACATAAATAGAGCCATGACTAATTCATGCTCATGTTTTTTTAAGTAAATTCAAACATAATTGGCTGTCTGCATTACCAGAGAACTTTCCTCCAGGTAATGGGGGTTACAGTCTTTGGGCCATCTGGGTTATGTCAGGTTCCCAACAAGTCAGTGCAGTATTGCCAGGTGCCTTGACTGTCTCTGCAGATGTGCTTTTAAAAGACAGCAGGCAGTCAACACCATTTGCTGAATGCTCTCTGTGTGAAAGGTATTGTGTTAGGCACCAGGGAAATTTCAAGCAAAGTAAAATTTGAAAACTGAGACAGTAAGGAGCAACTCAGATATTAAAAACCAAGTGACTGTAGATGGGATATACATCCAAAGCAAGAAGAGTGAGAAAGAACTAAAGCTATGACAGCAATTAAAGCAAAAATGGTATAGGAGAGATTGAATGTTGGTCCCATTTTTCACTCCATCGTGAAAGAATTAAACACGTATACCTTAGCCATGGCCTCATGGTGAGCACGGTGTGCTTCCCAGCCCCTTGACCTTGGCTCGACCACGTGAATTGCTTTAGCAGACATGATGTGAACAGAGGCTTGTCGCGCTGGCAATCTGCCATGAGAACATGCCCCAGGTTGCTTCTGATCCTTTAGTCTGGGCCTCACAATCCAACACATTTAGAGACCAACCAAACTCTAGAGGCAAACCCAGGCATATTACAGTAGGAAGTGGAGATTTCCAGTCAAGCTTTATCCAGAACACCTGAACTACAGTTGACCTGTCGACCCACAAGCATGAGAATAGAAGCTCTGTATTCTTGTATAGTAGTTATATTGTAGCATTATTGTGGATACAGCTGATAGACGAGTAGAAAGAGAAGGGGAGAGGAGAAACAGTGTCCCAGAGATTAAAGAATAGGAAGTACCCTCCAGCCAAAGTTTCTCCCATTTGTTACTAGCCACTTCCTCTACTAACATCCAAAGATTAACGGGGATTATCATGCTCTTTGGTCTGTGCAGTTGAGACTGGAGGGTTGCTATTCACTGGTGTCTGGAACTCCTTTTCTAAGGCTGATAATCCATAATAGTTACAAGTATGAACTTGAATGTTAGTAAGTGGTTCCAGTCTCAATTTCCTTTTCTGTAAAATGGAGACAATAATAGTCCTTATCTTTACAGCGTTGGTGTGAGGATTAAACAGGTTAATCCATGCAAAATGCTTCCTCTGTGTTAACAGCACAGAGTGCTCAATACTTTTTAAAAATTCCAATGCCTACACTTATAATTATTTTCATCATTCATGTAGCGAGTTATCAGGATATTTATCTCATTCACTAATTTACTGCCAATGTGAGGAATCCTAGGGCAACCAGGAAAATGAGAGAGACTCTCCATGGTTCTAGAGTTAAACTGTTAACTACCAAAGCAACTGGGACCAGGGAGCTAGTTTAGGAAATAATCTTTCTTCCTCTTTTTCTAGCCATTTTCTGACTCTTTAAAAAATGTTATGTGGTCCTCAGAGTAACGAAACATAAATGGAGACAAATCTTCCTCTTGGCATTCTGATGCTCATATTTACTATGAAAATCAACTGTGTTTTATCATTATGTACTGGATTAGCATTACTTCAGAATTCAAAACAAATAACTAAATATTTTTAAAAATAATTGAAACACAACATTCTTGCTTTAATTTTGATTGTTGGTTCTGATTTTTAAATTAAATTTTACATTACCAAACTTACTACTTTTTTTCCTATTTAAATTGGTGTAGTTGATTCATGTTAATGGAATTCTCTGACCTGAAGTTATGTCCTGTCTTGTTTAAGATATAAGCCTTAGGTGTTGAACAATAAGAACACTTGGACACAGGGAGGGGAACATCACACACCAGAGCATGCCTAGGGGGTGGGGGTGCTAGGGGAGGGATAGCAGGGGGTAGGGGGATTGGGGAGGGATAGCATTAGGAGAAATACCTAATGTAGATGACGGGGCAATGGATGCAGCAAACCACCATGGCACGTGTATACCTATGTAACAAACCTGCACAATTTGCACATGTACCCCAGATCTTAAAATATAATAAAAAAAAAATCACATACAAAAGAAGATATAAGCTTTGCTGCCCTTTTTTTCCCTGAAGATAACAAGATTGTCATGAGCTTTTGTGTTGGGTTCCAGGAATAACTGAAGATGCATTTTAAAACTTTTCTCTTCCTCTAATAGATGTATCTGCTCCAGACCTTTTGGACCAAGTCTTTTGAATTAGTTTCTTCCCCTTGGTAGCTGGGCTAGGTCAAATTCTGTAACATGAACTCCTTCACTTTTCACCTCTTGAGAATAAATCCCTTCTGTCCCTAACTCACACCATAAATGAGTTCATTTCATTCCATTCTTCTTCTAATTTTTTTTCACAGACATTTCCTGCTCAGACTTTTTCTTTCCACATCAAATTGCCGTCATGTTGACTAATTCTTCAATTATTCTCTCTCTTGTCTGCCTATTTCTATCTCATTAAAACACTAGCGGTCTCTAAAACCTATATTTATATTCATTATACTTACATAAGAAATTCCTTTTCTGAACAAAAAGGGCTATAAGGAGATTATACGTGAAACTGGAAAGGGAAATATTCATATTTTTTTTTTCTGTTTTTGAGATGGAATCTTGCTCTGTCACCCAGGCTGGAGTGCAATGGTATGATCTTGGTTCACTGCAACCTCCGCCTCCCAGGTTCAAGTGATTCTCCTGCCTCAGCCTCCTGAGTAGCTGGGAGTACAGGCACTCCATACCATGCCTGCCCAGCTAATTTTTGTATTTTTTAGTAGGGACAGGGTTTCACCATGTTGGTCAGGCTGGTCTTGAACTCCTGACCTCAAGTGATCCACCTGCCTTGACCTCCCAAAGTGTTGGGATTACAGGTGTAAGCCACCGTGCCCAGCTCAAGATATTCATCTTATCAGAATGGGTAAGTAGAAGGGAGAAACTGATTTTTCATCACTAAATGCATCTTGTGACTCTTGCTAAGTGAGATCAGGGACCAAGCAATTATAAACATTCTTTGCTAAGTTCCTGTCAGAAGGAATACATACCCTCTACTTCGGATTTGCATGTAGCCTCAGGGACAATATGCATTAATACTCACCTAGATAGAACATCTCCTTTCCCTCACTGTGGAATGAATTCCTCCTTCCATTCTGCTCTTATAGCACCCACTATTTACTACCACTGTAGGAGGTCATTTTTTACAGGTCTATCTTTCATGATTAGTATTTAAATGTCCCAAGGTGATAATCCTCTCTTTTTAATCTTCATATTTAAGGTGACTAGTATTTGTTAATAAATACAGAAATGAATGAATGAATACTACAGGCACAGTAAGTTACAATGCTACAGGTACCATGTTACTTCTCAGCTCAGAATTCTAAGACTTCCCTTCTCACAAAGCACATATTCCAAAGGCTTTTAATGATAGCCAACCATTGTTGATAAGACCCTTCCTCATCTGGCCCTTGGTTACTCACTGTCCTTCTATCATTCACCATCTTTCCTCCTTGGCTTCAGTCATACTGGCTTTCTTGCTATTCATATTTCTCAAACCCTCTAAGCATGCTCCATCTTGGATCCTTTACTTTTACTGTTTCCTCCACCTGGGACATTTCGTCCCCCAGTATCTGACTGGCATACTTCTTCACATCTCTACACAAATGTCACCATTCCTGACCACTCCACTTAAAGGGTTCCCATCTCCCATCCTCTAGCCTCTTTATCCTGCTTTATTCTTTTTTTAAAAAATCAAACCTATCCTGACCTGATTGTCCATCTTCTCTTGTTAAAATTTAAGCTCCACGATAAATACACTTTGTTTTATTGACTGCTGTTTCCCCAGTTTCTAGATCACAGTTTGACTTATTTTGGTCATTCAATAGACATTTGTTGAGTAACAAAGTGAATCAATTCTTAACTGACTGAAAATAAAGTGAAGCACATTAACTCTCGCAGGACATCACACTAAGCACTCGACTAAGTTCTTTCCAATTATATTAGACTGGGAACAATCTTTTAAGTGCCCAGTTATTCGTTCAATCAAGGCATATCCTGCATCTAATATGCAAGATGTTGTGTTACATGCAAAATTATTTTTAATAAAAGAGTAATGCATGTCCTATGCCCTTAAAGTGCTCACATTGCCTTTCAAGATCTACGTTATTGACTATCTTATGTTCTAACTCTTGCCTGCTGTGGGCGTGTATGCTGCTGAGCTTAAGGTTTAAGGCAAGACATTGACATAATTTTATGCTGTCCTCAAAGTCCTTACCTATTAATGGAGATCATGAGGTTGGACACCTTAACTAATAATAATCACTACTCACCCTGGACAAAATCATCAACCTCATTATGGAAGCAAGAGTAAATCAAATTACCCAGTGACTGTTATTGGCCTATTACAATACCTTTTTCTCAGATGCTTCTGAATGCCTGTCAATTTCATTGCCCCCCTCACAGACTGGGTTCCTCCAGGAAGCCAATTCTAAGGCAAAAATTAGAGAGCAGAATATTTAGTAAAGTGTGCTCTTGGAGTAGACAACTGTGGAAGGGAATTGAAACAAGCAGGAATGGAAATAGGGAGAAGTCAAGCTTGAATGCAGACCCAGTGATAGTCTCATTCAGCCCCATGGAAGCTCTTGAGCTAGAATGTTAGTGTCCTCCTGAGTTGGGCCAAAATGGCCAGGTTAGTATTCTCCACTGATCAGGAAAAGCTGCCCATAGAAGAGGTGTGGGTGAGGCAGCTGAGGCAATTCCTGAAGACTATCTGCTGAGGATACTCCCTTTCATTGAGTAACTAAAGGGTCTCTAAGAATGCAGAAAAGCAACTTCAAATGACTCCTCAGGCATAGGTCACTCTATCTAGCATTCCACATGACTTTCATTACCACAGGTTATCCAGGCAATGGTATAAAGGAGTGATTCTCAACAAGAGGCAATTTCACCCTCCAGGGGACATCTGACAGACAATGTCTGGAGACGTTTTTGGTTGTCACAACTAAGGAAGGGGAGTGCCACTGGCATGTTGTGAGTAGAGGCCAGGGATGTTGGCAGGGATAACACACAGGACAGCCCACAACAATTTTTGCCCACAGGGATGTGATCCCACCATTTCTGCTGCACAAAGCTTTGTATTCTAGGACAGATGACAAAATGCTACTCCAGGCCAAACTCACAAATGTCTTCATTTTCTGGGTAGTGTAAAAATACACCTTTCAGAGCCAGCATTCCACTAATTATCTGGCCCCAAATGTCAATAGTGCTGAGGTCAAGAAAGCCTGGTTTACAGTCTGGCCTGTGGCCTGTGAGGTGGCATTACTCTTAGATGGAAAATCAATAACTAATTCAATCAGATGCTTTTTCTTGGAGAGCTTGATTGTAATACACAGAGATAAACAAAGATGAAAGATTGGTGGGGAAGTTTAAAAAGTCAGATAACAAAGGAAAAAAATGGAAGTCATAAGGAAGCAGAAACTTAAGTAGAAGGGGTTAGATGGAGAGAAGAGAGAACCTATGATACTGTAATAGTTGGAAGTCTATGGCAGCAAATGCATATACAGAAAGAAGCAAACGTGTTTCATGGTGTCTGTTGTTCTATGTTATTCCTTTTATTTTTTTTGGAGACGGAGTCTCACCCTGTGGCCCAGGCTGGGGTGCAATGGTGCGATCTCAGCTCACTGCAACCTCCGCCTCCTGTGTTCAAGCGATTCTCCTGCCTCAGCCTCCCGAGTAGCTGGGATTACAGGTATGCACTACCATGCCCGGCTAATGTGTTATATCTTTAGTAGAGACAGGGTTTCACCATGTTGGCCAGGCTGGTCTCGAACTCCTTACCTCGTGATCTGCCTGCCTCAGCCTCCCAAAGTGCTAATATTACAGGCATGAACCACTGCACCCATCCCACATTATTCTTTATGCTTCTCTGCTTCCTGAAAATGTTCCTTATCATCTAGGCCTATCCCTGTCCCTTATAGTTTTAAGGAGACATAGCACATAACAGAGCAGCACCTGCAGTAGACTGAAATCAAGATGATTTTTATTGCAGATACCTGAAAGTCTATTTAAAAATCTAGAATGGTTTTTAAACCAGGAACAGTTTATGTAAGTCTACAAAAGAACAAAATGCCTTTTGTCCTCACTTCAAAGTTCTCACCAGAAAGTACTTTGTAATCCCAAACTGGTTGTGTTCTGAAAATGGAAAATATCCAAATGGAAAAACGAAAGTAATGACTTCTGCCCACAGGGATGTGATCCCACCATTTCTGCTGTGCAAAGCTTTGTATTCTGGACAGATGACAAAATGCTACCCCAGGCCAAACTCACAAATGCGTTCATTTTCTGGGTAGTATAAAAATACACCTTTCAGAGCCAGCATTCCACTAAAATAGTGCCCATGCTATAAAACTGATTCAGAACTCTGGTGCCGGTCTCTTTGCCCTAGGTCCTCTGAGGCCCAGAAGAATTTGTCACCATGAGGAAGATGAAATAAGAAAGAAACAGACATTTGTCTCATCTCTTCCATGCCACCGGGCTAATTTCCGTGTAAGTACATGATGGAGTGGTAGTTAGTGATCCACCTAAATGCGCCCATTCAGCTCTAAAGCCAGATTATGCATGGGGTATGACAGCAGCTTCATAAAGTCTAGGAGAGGTTAATACTATTGGTGTTCCACTCAGATCCCTTTTACTGAGCTGGTTCACCCAGCCGCAGTTGTTGTGAATGTGTTGGTTGCTAAGGCCTCATTGCCCGTTTCACCAGAAATCCTCCCTCAGTCAAATGGGAACTGTTTTGCTATCTCCTACTCCCCAGAAATCCACAGCGAATGACTAACTGGCATGGGAAAATAAAAGCCCAGCCCCCTTATCTCAAGGTGGGGACAATTTGTTCTCCAGAACTCCCTGTGGGATCAGGCTGAAGTGAGCCACTTCCTTCTCACATTAGTCATTGACCAGCATCCTCCTGACTTTATCCTGTTTCCCTCACTCCCTTTCACCTGAACAAGAAGCCCCATCTGGCTGGGCGTAGTGGCTCGTGCCTGCAATCTCAGCACTTTGGTAGGCTGAGGCAGGTGGATTACCTGAGGTCGGGAGTTTGAAACCAGCCTGACCAACATGGAGAAACTACGTCTCTACTAAAAATACAAAATTAGCTGGGCATGGTGGCACATGTCTGTAATCCAAGCTACTCCGGAGGCTGAGGCAGGAGAATTGCTTGAACACGGGAGGCGAAGGTTGTGGTGAGCTGAGATTTCTCCATTGCACTCCAGCCTGGGCAACAAGAGCAAAACTCCGTTTCAAAAAAAAAAAGAGGCCCCTTATGTAAATAGGGCTCTATTTCTAGGGATTTTACTTAAGGCTAGGGTGAACAACCATCCTGGTTTCCCTGGGGCTACAGAGATTTCCTGGAATATGGGAATTTCAGTGCTAAAACCAGGGAGGTCCCAGACAAACCAGGATGAGTGGTCAATCTATAGGGCAGATAAATATTTGGATCCTTCCTGCTAAGTTTAAGAAGATTCTTTGCATCCAGGTACTTGCGTCATCCAAATTACACAGATAAATTAGTCATTTCTAATGAGCCATCTACGCAAAAAAAAAAAAAAAAGGCACCCCAATTTGTAGTATTTGCCAATTTCCATGGAGTAACTCTTCCCACTATGCCTGATTTCAAGCTACCAAAGGTAGGCTTAAAAACTAGCTCACAATTCCTGTATAGTTTACAATTGGCTCTCTTGAGCCATTGCAAGCCAGCCCCAGCACAGAAATTCCTGTAGCAGAAACAGAAATTTTCTGTTTCCTCATGTGTTCAAATTGATGGGACATATAGGGCCAATGATGCAAAATCTGGTTGCTAATGATACCGTAAAGCAAATAAATCTGAGAGCTTATTGGAGAGTATAAATTTGAGCTAAAGGAGAAAAGGGCCATGACAATATATTTTAAGGAGCGAATATAATTATTACTGCTGTAGCTGCTTTTTGTGGGCATTGGAAAGGCTGTCTTTGAATTTATACAGGCATTATCAGCATCACTGGTAGGTCACATGGCATTTGTCCCAAATTCCTAACACTTGGGATAACACGTGACTGCTCAAGAAACTGGCCCAAATCATTTCACTCTGAGATTTTACTTGAAAGAGAATTTTAGACTGCGAATTATCTCACATTAACCTGCAAGATTCTTTCTGACTTTTATCATGATGGCTTATTATTTTATTTTATTTTTTTGAGACATAGTTTCACTTTTGTTGCCCAGGCTGGAGTACAATGGTACGATCTTAACTCACTGCAATCTCTAACTCCCAGATTCAAGTGATTCTGCTGCCTCAGCCTCCTGAGTAACTAGGATTACAGGTGCACACCACCACGCCCAGATAATTTTGTATTTTTAGTAGAGATGGGGTTTCTCCATGTTGGTCAGGCTGGTCTTGAACTCCTGACCTCAGGTGATCTATCTGTCCACCTCAGCCTCCCAAAGTGCTGGGATTACAGGTGTGAGCTACTATGCCCAGCTTCAAGATGGCTTATTTAAGCCAATCTGAAGCTTTAAATTATTCGTCCACTCATATTTCAAATTATCCATCCCCTGAGGACACTGGTAGCATAGTTGGAGGTCTGTTAAGTGAAATGTCAGCAATTACTAGATGTGCTTAAAGATTTCCTATATTTTTTAAATTAAGTGTATGTATAGTAGGGAATGTCCAGGATAAAAGCTTAGCAACTCTCAAGATGGAAGCAAACTGCTAGGCCCTATGTATCAAGGAGAAACTATAAAAGCTTGAGTCACTTTGACAAGAAAGGAAAAGACTTAACCAGGGATATGATTAAGGCAGTTAAGACTGTAAAGCCTGCAAGAAATAATTGATCAGTTCTTTCTTTTTACAGTGTCTCATAATCTGTGAACAAGAAGGTCACTCCGTGAAACAGCTTTTAAATTCAGAATAAATAGTAAAAAGGAAATTTGTCTTTCAGAGTTCCATTGCCACTGCAAGAGGTCACTGGTTAAAAGCTACAGTATAAAGTTTTACCTTTATTGTTTTTCCTATTACAAAAGTAATGCATGCTATTACCAAAAAATTTGCAAAAGTAAAAAGAAAGAAACGATGCAATAACTGTTTGCCTTTTGGAGTTCCTTTAGTTTTCATTTTTCTTTTATGCGTACATTTATGTTATTTTTATTTTATTTTCTAATACAGTTGTGATCGTGCTGTAATTTTGAAGTCAGCCTTTTCCCTTAATATATTACATGGAACAGTAGACTTTGATAAAAATGACTATATAAAGTTATGAATGCTATTAGTCTTTGCTGAGAAGCAACATAAAAGGTCACATTATTTATTGAGTGTCTACTATGTGACAGTCACTATGCTAAATCTCATGCCACTGTGTATGATCAATGTCAAGAGTGAATTTACCTCTTCTTCTTTTGGGTATAAGACATAATTCATTCTGTAAATATTTACTGAACATTTACTAAGTGCCACGTACCACATTAGGTACTGTAGAATATAACTGTCAACAAAACTAATACCATCCTGACCTTATAGAGATTAAGGTCTATCCTTTTGATTATTCATTATTCGTTAGTTACACAAACAACTGTTGAGCTGTTCTAATGTGCAAAACAGTGGACTTTCAGATTAGATCCTTGGAAATCATCTTCAGAAAGGAGAGAGACTACTTATACTGACAATTAAATGCAAAAGAATGAATGAAACTTTCATGACTAGTTTGACTCTGACAGGCATGCATTAAGTTCTACTATCAAGCTGATAGTATTAATGACACTAATGCTAAAGCTACTAGCAAACACTTGAATAGCACTTAATATGTTCCAGGCACTGTTCTAAGGGCTTTAAAAAGGTTAACTGTCTGATTCTCCACTGAAATAATACAACTCTATTTCACTGAATTCAATATCCCATTGGTCATAAGGTGCATTGTGATTTCAGAGCTGTTAAAACATGGGTGGAAAAGAGTGTCTCACAATTGACCAAATCTGTTACTATTATCCCTATTTTAAAGATGAAGACTAAAGACAAAGAATAAATCGTAAAGCGTCTGAGCCAATATTTCGACCCAGTCAGTTTGATTTGACAGCTTTTACTCTTAACCATTATCGATACCATTTTGATAAGGCAACTTTTAGCCCAGAGGTACTGAGAGAAAAAATTAGGCTCTGTAAATAAACTTAGGATGGGCCAAACTAAGAGGAATATAAGAGAGAATAATCATTGGCAATAGCAGATGGACTAGACAGCTATTGCCCTGGGCATTTTTCTTAATGGGTAAGGCAGTGTGATGTGTGGCTTGGAAGTCTAGTCTATTATAACTATCTTTGTGACCTCAGTTATGTCATTTGATCATTCTGTACCTATTTTATTATCTGTAAAATAAGGGAAGGGCTGGAGTGATTGAATGTTTTTCAAACTATTTTGACTGCAACCCACAGAAGAAAAACATTTTACATTGTGATCTAGTGTGTGCAGGCATGCGTACACACACACACGCACACACACAGGTAACAGATCAACCACTGTCAAAACAAAACAACCCTTAACCTTGCTTGGGTAATGCACTGTGATATTTTCTAATCTGTTCTACTCCATTCCATTCCAGTAAAAAATTGTTGGTTGCAAGTCATTAAACTGATTTTAGGATTTGCTAATGAGCCACACCTCAGAGTTTGGAAACTACTGGTGTAGATACTTTCTAAGCTTATCTCCAGTTAGGAAATCCACAGCACAAGAGGACTCCTGGGGTGGGGGTGGGGCTGGGAACTTCAGTAAAGAGAGGGAGTTGACCCTTTCGCCTCAAAAATACTCATTTTCTTTTTAATTGGATCACGTTTTTACAACCTTTAGCAAAAAAAATTTTGTCATTAAGCCATTTGGCAAATACCACATTAAGATAAAGAGTCACTGTGATCCATGGCATATTTAGTGTGAAATTAATTGGTATGTCTGAAAAAGACTTCCATAGTCACCTGAAACTGTAAAACCATAGACTCCTTATCCTCTTAGAGTCTCAGTGTATAATAAAGGCTCAAGAATTCCAGCAGGAAATAAACTTGCTTATCTTTTAAACCTAGTATTTTTCCAATCTTATTGATCAGTACTATTTTTTGAAGGGACAATTATCAAAGTCTAATGGAACATTAATGTTTTAAACAACCCGACTCAGAAAATATTCTTTTAAGGGAATTTGAGAACTTGTAAAATATTAAGAGACCCATTGATTCTTTTTACTGTTATAGAAGGATTTCTCCATTTACCCAAATATACAGTGATCTTTCTTGGGGAGAAAAGTAGAATTTAGAACAAAAGACCAGGGAACTGAGATAATGGTCAGGAAAAATCTTTATACTCCTTTTTTGGTTTTTGGTTTTTTTTTTGAGATGGAGTCTGTATCACTGCAAGACTGCAGTGGCGTGAACTTGGCTCACCGCCACCTCCACCTCCCGGGTTCAAGTGATTCTCCTGCCTCAGCCTCCTGAGTAGCTGTGATTACAGGCATGTGCCACCACACCTGGCTAATTTTTGTATTTTTTAGTACAGTGTTTCACTATGTTGGCCAGGTTGGTCTTGAACTCCTGACCTCGAGTGATCTGCCTTCCTTGGCCCCCAAAGTGCTGGGATTACAGGTGTAGCGACACTACACACAGCAAATCTTTAAACTGTTGAAAAGGAAAGTACAATATTCAGACTACTATGCCAACCAATGAATACTTTAGTACTTTCTTAATCAAGGACATACGAAGAGACTGACCGTAGACCTACCAATTATACATATATACTTATGCATTGGTGTATAATTTTTATACTTTTAAATGTTTTTAAATAATACTTTTACTGTTTCATACACATATATTTAAAGTCACAATATTAGAATTTCTGCTTTTTCTTGGTTTAAGTTGTAGAAGTCCATTAGGAGTAACAGCGTATTAAAACTAGAAGTAAGGACAAGTTAGTGTCTATCAATGGAGAGGAGTCATATTTCACAATGTTTTTCTCTTTTCATTTTCTCTCAGATCTAAGATAAAAGAAACAATTTCCTTAACAAGTGGAGATTGGGCCACCAGGAAGAAACAGTGAATGCTTTTTTTTAGTAAAAGGCTGCCTCTGTCTTCTGATAAAAAACAGACATCTGGTAATGTAATTTCCAAAGGGGAGCATGTGTGTGTGTGTGTGTGTGTGTGTGTGTGTCAGAGCAAGAGAGAGATCACACATGCAAGAAAGAGAGAGAGAGAATAAGATAGAGAAAAACAGTAAGCATGTTTTTGTTGCAGGGTGCAATTAGTAGCTCGTCCTTATTTTTCTTTTCTTTGTAATTTCTAAGCTTTAGAAACCACCCTATTACTATTCATAGTAACCTGAAAGCACATTACTAAACATGTATCAATGCAGGCCTGTCTTAAAAAAAAAAGTATCAATTCAAATTAATTTAATATGACCTTAGAGGAGTATTTAAAACATATTTTTATTCATTGGTGGGGGGGAACCTGCTTTTATAGTAGCAAATATGTGACTTCAGAGACACCCTGCTTCAAATATGGTGATTTTTTTTTTTTTTTAAATTTAGGGTCAGGGTCTTGCTCCGTCACTCAGATTGGAGTCCAGGGGTGTGATTATGGTTCACTGCAGCCTTGACCTCCTGGGCTTAAGTGATCCTCCTGCCTCAGTTTCCCAAAGAATTGGGATTATAGGCATGAGCCACACCATGCCTGGCTCAAATATGGTTTGGATGGCACACCCAATCTCTGGTGCAATTTTCTAGAGGTAACTTTGGCAATACACATAAAAAGGCTTACGAACGTAAACATTCTTTAACACAATAATTCCACTTTTAGGCATTTAACCTGTAGAAAGAATCTGAGATATTTGTAAAGGTATAAAAAAGATATTAGCCCTGCCAACATGGTGAAACCCTGTCTCTACTAAAAATACAAAAAAATTAGCTGGGCGTGGTGGCGCGCACCTGTAGTCCCAGCTACTTGGGAGGCTAAGGCAGGAGAATTGCTTGAACCTGGGAGGTGGAGGTTGCAGTGAGCCAAGATCGCACCACTGCACTGCAGCCTGCCGCCTGGCGACGAAACAATATTTTGTCTCCAAAAAAAAAAAAAAAAAATTAGCCATAATGTTGGACATAATAGTAAAAATTGTGAAATACTCTTAATATTGAGTGATTTAGGATTGTGTTGGTAAATTTGGTACAGCCACAGAAGAGAGGATTAGCCAGTCATCAGAAAAATTACCTTGTAGTAAAAAACAAAAAACAAAAAAAAAAAGAAAAATTACCCTGTAGAAGAATATTTAAACACATAAAAGTATAAAGACAGTTTGAAGGGAAAAAAGCAGGTCATAAAACTGTAATATGTTTTCATCTGTGCTTGGTTTAAAAGAAAAAGAGAGAGGCTGGGTGCAGTGGCTCACACCTGTAATCCCAGCATTTTGGGAGGTTGCAGTGGGCGGATCACTTGAGGCCACAAGTTTGAGACCAGCATGGCCAACAGAGTGAAACTCCGTCTCTACTACAAATACAAAAAAATAGCCGAAGGAGGCTGAGTCATGAGACTCGCTAGAACCCAGGAAGGGGAGGTTGCAGTGAGCCGAGATTGCACTCTGTCTCAAAAAAACAAATTAAAAATTAAAAAAAAAAAAGAAATAGTAGAACCTTGACACACACACACACACACACACACACACACACCCGCAGGAGAAAGACAGAAAGTATATAAACCTAATTTCTGATAGTGATGATCTCTGAGTCATGGGATTATGGATATTTTTTCTTTTCTTGTTTGTACTGTGTGCTATCCCAATTTTTCTTGATGTGTATAGAGTACCTTTGTAATTTTAAAAAGGACAATGTAAAGAAACAATCCGTCTTTTGTCTCAGCGTCCTATTTCTTAAATATCCCTTAAACCAAGTTGGTATTTTCTTTATACCTGCAAGCAAAGCTTTTAAGCATATATTGATATTTCACAGGGGTATCCAAGAGATTGATGACTTCTGGGCTGGCTCCATTCAGGCAGCTAGATCAGTCTCTTTATGAATGCCTGTGTCTAACAATCCTGACCTTTCTGGAAGTGGGCACTGATGTGATATGGTTTGAAAGGTGTGAGAATGTTCTTCTTGGCTCCTCAAAGTTCTTCCCTCACAGCTCAGAGCTTATGGCTGATGTTCTACCACCTCAGGCTTATGGATTTTCACTCTAATAAAATGCAAATAACCCAGGAGAAGTACACATTAAACTTTACCTATCACCTGGGTTAAATGAATATATCGTTTTCCGAGAACAGGTTTTAGCAGGTAAGACATGGGAATTCAGAAGGGGAGTCAGAGATAAGAAAGTATGAATGAATATTACTGGTGTCTGAGGAATACTTAATATTCATAATAGTACTATTTTTTATTTATGGTTTATGAGTCAGGAGTATGTTATCACATTTAATCTCAATTAAATTGAGCAGAATGGCTGTCATCAATGCAAGTTTAGTAGACCAGAGATTTGGAAAAATACAGAAGACAAAGTCTGCAGCCTTTATCATTTTTCTAGAGCCGTTCCTAAAAGCCACGATCCCACTCATTTAGATAAACTGCTTTACCACCCCTCCTTTTTCTTTCAACTCCAAAGCATTGTAAAACTGTGTCCAAATAACTAAACCAGATGTGGATAATAAAGTTAGAGCCAGTCCAGGAAATAGATACTTCTTCTTGATCTATTATCAATGTATAATAAAAACACAGGACCAACACCTTCCAGGAATTTTTGTTCAAAAAGACAACAGCCAACTGAAGAAACACATGAAAGCATCTAAAGTATTTGTGAGCGTGGATCTTTTTATTAATTCATGGAGAATGGAAAAGAAAGGAAAAGATCAGAAAATGGCAATGAAAGAATACGGCAGAAGAATGGAGATCATATACAATTACTTCCCTTCCATAAAATATATAAATTAAGTAAAATTACAGTGTGACGGTTAAAAACACAGGCTCTGGAGCCAACTTCTTGGGTGTGAATCCTGGCTCTCTCATCTACTAGCTGTATGAATGTGTGCCTCAATTTCTTCATCATTGAAATGGGTATAATAATGGTACCTACCTTAAAGGATTGCTATAAGGATTAAACTAGCTAAAATTTGTAACATTGCTAGGCATAAAGTAATTGCCTTAAAACGATGGGTAAACCCTCAGACATACTCATATATGACTAGAAGGAAATACATTAGAATGCTAACAGATATTAACTCTATGTGGTAAAGTCTGGCTTTTTAAATATCAAAAAACTCAACACATATACTTTAATAATAAAAGAAAAAGGGGTAATAAATTAACGTTAATCAGAGGAAAACAGGTGCTTATCAATTTAATATGTATTATTGTATAAATAGGTGGTTCTAATTCTTAAACTTTCCATTAACTAAGGCTATTTCTCTTAGTATTAATTATAAAAACATAATTGTTACAATGGCAAAACCAGTAAATAAAAGAAGGAGAAGTCAAAGACAAAAGGAGGATACAAGGCTGGGTGCGGTGGCTCATGCCTGTAATCCCAACACTTTCAGAAGCCAAAGTGAGTGGATCATCTGAGGTGAGGAGTTTGAGACCATCCTGGTCAACATGGTGAAACCCTGTCTACTAAAAAATACAAAAATTATCTGGGTGTGGTAGTGCATGCCTGTAGTCCCAGCTACTCGGGAGGCTGAGGCAGGAGAATCGTTTGAACCCAGGAGGCGGAGGTTGGAGTGAGCCGAGATCATGCCATTGCACTCCTGCCTGGGCAAAAGAGTAAGACTCCCTCCCCCACCCACTCCAAAAAAGGAGGATACAAATAGTGAGGGAAAGGAAATGCCCATAGGCTGAGGTTTCAACTTGGAGGCAGAGAATTTATTTATTTATTTATTTTTGATACATTATATATATATATTTTTTTTGAGATGGAGTTTCGCCCTTGTTACCCAGGCTGGAGTGCAATGGTGCAATCTCGGCTCACAGCAGCCTCCGCTTCCTGGGTTCAAGCAATTCTCCTGCCTTAGCCTCCCGAGTAGCTGGGACTACGGGCTTTGCCACCATGCCCAGGTAATTTTTGTATTTTTAGTAGAGACGGGGTTTCACTATGTTGACCAGGATGGTCTTGATCTATTGACCTCGTTATCCACCTGCCTCGGCCCCCCAAAGTGCTGGGATTATAGGTGTGAGCCACTGTGCCTGGCTGATACATAATATTTTACATACTTATAAGGTAATGTAATATTTTACTGGCATAGAATGTACAATTATCAAGTCAGGATATTTGAGGCATCCATCACTTTGAGTATTTGTCATTTTTATGTATTTGCAACAATTCAAGCCCTTTCTTCCTGGTACTCTGAAATATACAACACATTGTTGTTAACTATAGTCACTCTATTCTGCTGTCAAATGACAGAACTTATTCCTTCTATCTAACTGTATGTTTGTATGCATTAACCAACCTATCTGTATCTCCCCCTCTACCCACACACCTTTCCCAGCCACTAGTATCCATCACTCTATTCTACTTTCACGAGATCAATTATTTAGCTCCCGCAAGAGTGAGAACATGTGATATTTGTCTTTTTGTGCCAGGGTTATTTCACTTAACATAATGACCTCCAGCTCCATCCATGTTGCTGTGAATGACGTGATTTCATTCTTGTAGTATCCATTGTGTAATAGATACCACATATTCTTTATCTATTCATCTGTTGATGTACACTTAGGTTGATTTCACATCTTTGCTATTGTAAACAGTGCTGTGATAAGCATGCAAGTGCAGGTATCCTTTTGATAAACGATTCCTTTGCTTTGGGTTAGATAACCAGTAGTGGGATTGCCAGATGGTAAGGTAGTTCTATTTATAGTTTTTTGAGAAATCTTCATACTGTTACTAATTTACTGTTACATTTTTACCAACAGTGTAAGAGTTCCCTTTCTCCACATTCTCACTAGAATCTGCCATTTTTTGTCTTGTGAATAATAGCCATTCTAACCTGGGTAAGATGACATGTCTTGTGGTCTTGATTTGCATTTCCCCAGTGAATAGCAATGTTGAACATTTTTTCATATCCCTGTTGGCCACTTGTATGCCTTCTTTTGAGAATTGTCACTCATTTCAAAAGGCAGGGAGTATTTCATGAATTATTTAGATATAAAGAATGATAGAATCAAAGTAACATATATTGAATGATCATGTTATAATTACATGATGTCATAATTATTAGCCTTATTAACTGAACTGATAGGTAGAAAGGAAAACTCAAATGTATGTGTTTGCTTCGGCAACCCATATACTAACATCGGAACAATACAGAGAATATTAGCATGGCTCCAGAGCAAAGTGTTCCATATTTTTCAGAAAGACTCAAAAATATTAATAAAGTTAACATTTGAGACTATATTGCAGGAAACAATTATGCATTAGCTGAATACTGGACAAAATGATCTAACTGGCCTTCCTCTTCCTAGCCTTCTGAATTCATCGACCATGTTATATTTCAGGATGATTTATGCTTCTACTGCATCTGACAGAGATGATTATAATTCAACACTTAATTTTCTTTTTTTCTTTTTTTCAACTGTTAATTCTTATTAATCAAGATACAATGAAGTTAAGTGATAAAAGCTGAAAATGACTTACTGGAAAGAAAGTGTTGAGACGCTGGGCCAAAGTCCCTGTGGGCTTCATGCAGCTGCCTGACTCGGTCCTCCACGGCCACCTGGGAGGAAAAGGAGAGAAATCATGTTCTCTCATTCTATATAATGAGGAACAATTAAAGCAATGTATCCTTTCTGATAAGATACTTTGAGTCTCTAAGGCTGAGAACACTAAAGCAACAATTCATAATCCTAGTTTTAATGTCCACTTACTGTATATAGTATCCAAGACTCATTTTTATCAAACCGAGGCCAAACACAAAGGGATTCTCAACTATGTTAAGATGAGATTTTTTTTTTTTTTTACAGTCAACTCATTGGCAGCTACAAATGAACTTCAATTAGTACCATCAAAAATTACAAATTATTCGCTTTCACGAAAACAAGGAGAGTGCCATTTGGTATCAGCGACTACAGAATCTCTGAAATGACATGTCTTGTCTTTAAGTCTTAGTTTTTTGTTTTTGACTAATTTTTAAAGAACTAATATTGATTAATGGTAAATACATCATTGAGTGATATTTAATTATTGATAATTAATAATTAACCAATAGCTGATTAATATTTAATTATGGCTGGGCACAGTGACTCATGCCTGTAATCCCAGCACTTTGGGAGGCTGAGGGAGGCAGATCACTTGAGGTCAGAAGTTCAAGACCAGCCTGGCCTACGTGGTGAAACCCCGTCTCTACTAGAAATACAAATATAAGTTGGGAGTGGTGGTGCATGCCTGTAGTCCCAGCTCTTCAGGGAGGCTGAGATAGGAGGGAGGCTGCAGTAAGCAGAGATTGTGCCACTGCACTTCAGCCTGGGCAACAGAGTGAAACTTCGTCTCAAAAAAAAAAAAAAAAAAAAAAAGAAATTAATTAAATGTCAATGAAGTAGAGGCAAAGCTTAAAGTTGGGATAAGAGAGTGGATAGTAAGATAAAAGTAATTTTCAGATTTCAGTTTTCAATGGACTTGGAAATTACTGAGAAATATACCCTTAGGTGGCACACAATGAAAATTACCATTCTTTTTTTCCTATTAGGTTTCTCTATAATATATTAACACAGTGTGCTGTCAACTTAGTGAATTCTATTCTTGGTGGGGGAAAAAAGGAATAATTTTATGGGTGAAATGCTATACTTACTCATTTGGCACTTTGCCAACCCAATATAAGTGGTGGCTCCAGGCATCCTAGCTCTAACTCTGGATTTTGATTTGGTTGTGAAGAGTCCATGCTAAGCTAGGGGTTGATCAGAGCTTACACAGAGCAATCAGAACTCGGAGTAGTTCCTGCAGTGTGCAGAATCCCCAAGAGGTAAAATTGATGTTAATCTCATCAGAAAAGTGGCAAGGCTGGTTCAACATATGCAAGTCTATAAACGTAATCCATCACATAAACAGAACCAAAGACAAAAACCACATGATTATCTCAATAGATGCAGAGAAGTTCTTCGAAAATATTCAGCAGCCCTTTATGTTAAAAACTCTCAGTAAACTAGGCGTCGATGGAACATACACAAAATAATAAAAGCTATTTGTGACAAACCCACAGACAATATCATACTGAATGGGCAAAAACTGGAAGCATTCTCTTTGAAATCTGGCACAAGACAAGGATGCCCTCTCTCACCACTCCTATTCAATATAGTATTGGAAGTTCTAGCCAGAGCAATCAGGCAAGAAAAAGAAATAAAGGGTATTCAACCAGAAAAAGAGGAAGCCACATTGTCTCTATTTGCAGATGACACGATTGTACATTTACAAGACCCCATCGTCTCAGCCCAAAATCTCCTGAAACTGATAAGCAACTTCAGCAAAGTCTCAGGATACAAAATCAATGTGCAGAAATCACAAGAATTTCTATACACCAAACAGAGCCAAATCAAAAGTGAACTCCCATTCACAATTGCTACAAAGAGAATAAAATACCTAGGAATACAACTAACAAAGGATGTAAAGGACCTCTTCAAGGAGAACTACAAACCACTGCTCAACGAAATAAGAGAGGACACAAACAGATGGAAAAACATTGCATGTTCATGGTTGGGAAGAATCAATATCGGGAAAATGGCCATACTGCCCAAAGTAATTTATAGATTCAATGCCATCCTCATCTGGCTACCAATGACCTTCTTCAAAGAACTGGAAAAAACCACCTCAAACTTCATACGGAACCAAAAAAGGGCCCACATAGCCAACACAATCCTAAGCAGAAAGAACAAAGCTGGAGGCATCATGCTTCCTCACTTCAAACTATACTACAAAGCCACAGTAATCAAAACAGCATGGTACCGGTACCAAAACAGAGACATAGACCAATGGAACAGAAGCGAGATCTCAGAAGCAACACCACACATCTACAATCATCTGATCTTTGACAAACCTGAGAAAAACAAGCAATAGGGAAAGGATTCTCTGTTTAATAAACGGTGTTGGGAAAACTGGCTAGCAATGTGCAGAAAGCAGAAACTGGACCCCTTCCTGACACCTTACATTAAAATTAACTCCAGATGGATTAAAGATCTAAACATAAGA